>JAMLFY010000003.1:23980966-24269225 GCA_030441495.1 Dalbergia oliveri
TTTTCTAATGTTATATTCCTTTATTGAGGATTGTTCGTTCTCAATTTATATAAGAATTACCTAGGGTAATTCGGTAATTTCTAAATGACAGGAAAGTTGGGCGTTACAAAGGTAAAACCGAGGGCATAGACATCAGCCCAAAGCGGACAAGTCGTTGGCTTAACCAGTCGATGCATTTCGAAGAAGGAAAAAGTCCCATGATGGGTGATCCTTAAGCCCCCTCCCGGACTCTAGAAGTTGGATTATGATGATGAATATGATTATGTTTATGATTCGCTTATCAAGAGGATAAGAGAACTAGTGACGACTAGTTAAGGTATGAGCTCATAGCCTAGTTTAAAGGGTGTGGTTACTATATTATTGGTGTCACAAGTATGAGAAAAGGAAAGATGTTCAAAGAAAAGTTTCATGCCACTCAAATGTTGTTTGAATTATTGTTTGATTTACCTAAAATGCTGCCATGCATCCATGAAATATTATGTTGCATACATGCATTAAGAACCATTATAAAAGACATGGACCTTGGATAACAACCTTTGCGAAAACCTCATAATGAACCTATGCATGCTCAACCTTTTCATAATAAACCCAAGGTTCCTGGGACGTAAACGATGACACTAGGTTAGAGGATTTCCTATGAGATTCTTTAGCAAAATTCTCATCTCTCTGCTTTCTTTCCGTTACGTCTTCAGACATCGATGGCGTCGTTCGTGATTTTCATTGACCCGCCTACATGGAGGTGCACTATGACCCGAGCATCAGTCCTACCACTTCAAGGGTCATTGCGAGGTGCGCATTTTTGCATACGTGGGACGCCCTTTTGCTTTCCCCGTCTCCAGCTATCACTTCCATCCGACTTCACCCTTTGGCGACGACCTCACTCTTGAGAGGACACGACCCGAGATGAGAGAGACGTCGCGCCCAACCTTCCTCGTTGAAGGCACATGGATATCCCGAGTATGTTCCCGTTCTCATCAGAGGCTGATCCTTCGGAGGACTCTTCCCCTTCGTTTCCTATGGGTCGCTGAGGAGGTAGCGAGGACACGCTCACCCAGCCGAGGCATGCGAGCCGCGTTCGACACCTCGAGAGGCGACCACGACGCGGAGGCCATGTTGTTCCCTCGATTCCCTCGCCTAGATCTCCGCTTTTGGGCTACATCCGAGGAGCTTCGTCAGCCGCGGGTTACATCTCCCTGACCGAGGATCGGCGTCACCAGGAGGCCTGAGTGGGAGGGTAGTGATAGTTGGGTGCTTATCTTTTGGGGGTTGTTTCATGTATTTGTTATCATGTTTCTTATGTTATGTTATTGTACTGCAAGCTCCCCCACTAGTATGGGTAAGACTTTGTGCTTCTATTATGCTTCTGTTGTGATGTACTAAACTATATTATCTAATGTAATGAGGAATGATGTTTATGATGGATGTGTTCCTTAATGCTTATGTTCTGTATGTTTTATTTATTCTTCCGCTTCACGTTGTTTATGTTACGCAAAGGCTCGCACTTTGTTTTATATAAATCATTTCAAAAAAAAAATTACCCTATTTTCCGTGAAGTATTTTATAAATGAGTTTTAAGAGAAGTAATAACTAATAATTAGTCTTGATACGTCCTAGGCGTATTGGGGTTAAATATTAGGGTGTTACAACTAGTTTATCTCAAAAATTATTCTAAGACATAGAAAATACTTGAAACTATTTTATCCCTTTGAAAACTTAAATAATAACTTTTAAAATAGAGGCAAAAATTAAAATTTTATTAATAAGGTTTCGTACATAAAAAACATATTTGTGCTACCCCTTTGAGTTTCTAATTCTTTCAAAATTCCTCTTACAATCAAGACACAAGATTTAAACCTTAAAATAAAATAAAACCCAACATCACTATATGGCCAAATATACACATGAATATGTCCATGATCAAAATTTTCACTTAAGATACAAAAGGCAAGTCTTAAGCTTTAGAGATTTAAGTGATGACTAGAATCATAAACATACCATGCAACCTCATTTTAAATCTTTATCATTATAAGGTGATGAATTGAAAATATAAATATGATATGCAAGACTTGAAATATAAATATTGTAACGCCTCAAATTTTGTGTTTAATTATGACCAAAATGCCCCTAAGGTCATTTCTATCCGAAACCGAGGATGACCGGTCTAGGCTATCCTCAAGGGATTAGTTAATGTTTGACGGGGATTAAATGTGTTATGGATGTGTTAGAGATGCAAATCTCAACTTCCTAATTTTTCCCGTACGCAAAATTCCCAAAGTACCCTTGAGGTAATTTAACGCTGGATTAAGTGACGGCTGAACCCATCACCCGGGAGTTTGAAATGTTAATTGTAAATGTTGCATGATATTTGGAAAGTGCAGGTGGTCCAGAGGATAGCTTGTGTAAATTTACGATTTTACCCTTAATTGTGCTAAATGAGCTTAATTAAACGATTATGGAAATATAGGCAATATCAAGCTCTAATTAAAGACAAATTAATTTTATCTAGTAATTTTGAGTCAAATTATTTATATGAGGTTAATTAAGGCCTAAGTTTATTTAAAGAAGTTCAAATTCCCTTCTTAAATCAAAGACATTATGTCATGTCATGACCAAATAGTATTTTTCTCTCCATTCTCCTAAATTTAGGGAATTTGTTGGAGTTTGAATTTCAAATTAATTGAGGTTAATTCAAACTAAGAGTGTAAGACTACTCTTTGATCATGTCTTGAGAGTCTTAAACACATGATTACAACTCCTAACCCTTAATTACCAATCCCTAACCCTTTGCCTAATTAAATCTATCTCTAATTCATGTTCTAACACAAATGAAAAGTTAAAAATTTCCCTCCAAAGGCAACCAATGGCCTCGGCCTCCCCCTCCCCCCATATTTTAATTCTTTTACACACTAACACTCACAAACGCTCTCATTTTTACCATTCACTTTTGTTGGCCAAGAGTTTTGTCTCAAAAAAGAACTCTTGCATCCTCTCAACTCAAGCTTTCTTTTCTTCTTCCTCCACCTTCAAGAACCTCCATCCTCAATCTCAAACCACCACACCTCCACAATAAATCATCCTAAGACACATAACATTTCCATCCCTAAGCTCAAAAACACAAGAAAAATATTTCCTTCAATTTCTCTTCCCTTAGCTGAATCAATTCTTGCCTAAATAGGAGATTTACTCTTCTCATTTCTTTTCAAAGGATCAAGCTTTCTCTTTGCAAACAAGAAAAACACTCTTGGTAGGGGTTTATTTTTAAGCTTTTTCTTTTTCTTTCTTTCATTTTCAGATTTGATGATGGTTGAATGATTGAATTTTTGTTCATTTTCTTCCTTTGCTTTTCGGTTTGAATCTTCCTTTTCTTTCTTTCTTTTAGATTTTGGTTATTGATGGATGGTTAAAACCATGGCTTGATGATGAGAGATCTTGATGGTGGTTTTGATACCACCATGAGCTTGACCTCTAAAGCCCAAGGCTTGTTTCATTTTTCGGATTTTAAAGAAGGAGAAATGTAGAGTACTTGTTGGTTCCTTTGAAATATTGTTTTTACTTTCTTTGATGTTTGAAACCATGGCTTGATGATGAGGGTTTCTAGATGATAGCTATGGAATCATCACATTTGTAACCTCTAAACCTAAGACTTGATTTTGGTTTCAAAGAGACATGATAAATAAAATGTTGGTTGGCTTTCTTTGTCTATTTTCTTGAGCTTGATGGTGAGTCCAAGAGATGAGGTTCTTGGAACCATGGTGTTAAAAGACTCTAAAGCTCACTTCCATTTGGTTAAGATTGATTGGGGTTGAGAGTTTGAATCTTTAAAGTCTTAAGTTGAGCTCTTGTCAGATATAAAAATGGGACTTGCATCATGTTTATATTTCAAGCTCTTACATCTCATGTTTATGTTTCAATGCCTTGCATATCATGTTTATTTCTAAGTCACCACCTTAAATCTTTAAGACTAAAGAAATGGACTTGCATTTTCATGTTTAAATTTCAAGTCTTGCATTTCATGTTTATATTTCAAGTTATCAACTAAGCTTTAAAGACTTAAAAATAATCTTGCATTCCCATATTTATATTTCAAGTTTTGTATATCATATTTGTATTTCCAAGTCATCACCTTATAATAACAAACAACTAAAAATGAGATTTGCATAGCATGTTTATGATTCTTGTCATCGCCTAACTCCCTAGAGCTCAAAGACTTGCCCTTGTATCTTAAAATGGAAATCTTGATCATGGCAATTGAGTGTATTTTTAGCCATAATGTAACAATGGTTTGATTCTCTTTTGAGGCTTGAATCTTACTTCTATGATGTACAAAACTTTAGTGAAGAGCTTGTTTGTTTTGCGGGAATGTGAGTATGATCTCAAGAAGAATGTTAAAATGATGCTTTAAAATGGTCTTGGAATGAAGGAGCAACTTGCATTGTGTTAAAACTTTGGGTTTTCAAATTTCAGAGATTTTGGTAACGATTACCAAGATGATTCTTTGAAAGTTTTTGGTTCTGATAATCGATTACAGCTATGTAGTCGATTACCAGGATTCTTTCTAAGAACAAGTTTTGATTCTGGGTCGATTACCAGGACCAAAATGTACAAATAAGTATGTTCTAAGCAAGATAAAGTGGATTGGTGACCCTATATGCTTAAATTTTGAGTTATGTGAATGATGATCCCTGTGTGTGTGTGTGTGTGTGTGTGTATATATCTGTTAAGCATAGTATATGCATTAGCTTGTTGTCCTTGAATTCCGCATACTGGGTAGGAGCATGTTTACTGTTATAAGATAATGATTGATATTATGCTTATGGATATATGCAAGAGATGTGATGCATGTTTATGTGATCAATGACATGATGATTTTGTGGCATGACGAAATTATGAATGAATGATTAAGATGCATGATCTATGAGAATTATGAGCATGATATGTTAGATGATAAATTATGATTACATGCTTACATTTGCCTCTTGGAAATAACATATTGAGATAATAGGTGACATAAGACACATGGAAATGATCCTCTAGACTCTAGGAATTAATGGTTAGGAGAGGTGATCTAATAAGGACCCTTTAAACTCTAAGAATTAATGGTTATGAAAGGTGATCCTATGCCCCCTATCTCGCACTCTGGAGTCGAAAATTAGCTTATCAAGAGGATAAGTGTAGACTAGTGATGATTAGTTTAGGTATGAGCTTATAACCTAGAACTCTCAAAGAGAGAGTATTAAGGTGGCCCCCAAGGAAAAGAGAATAAGAAATTTAAGTCACCTAAAAGAATAATGATGAAAGATCATGTTAGAAGAGTTTTCTCTATGTTATGCCCATTTAATATGATTTTATGACATCTTGATTATGGCATCAGCATGCATTCATAACTTAGTATGTTGAATTCATGCATTAAGATTCATGCTAAAATGTGCGGGCCTTGGATAACGGTGTTAGAACTTAATAAATGAACTCTAAGTATATATGCCCACTAATTTCATAATGAAACCCGAGGTTCCTGAGGACGTAGATGATGACACATGTTAGGAGGCGAAACCCTACGAGATTCTTATATAAGTTTCTCATCCCTTCTTCTTTCTTTCCATCTCGTCTTCAAAGGTAGATGGTGACCTTTGTGATCTACGTTGATGATTCCACCTGGGATATGCACTTCGAAGTCGCTCACCAGACTTATCACTTTATTGGTCGATGTGTTGTCCACCTTTTTGTCTTCATGGAGCATTCCTTTGCACACCCAGTTACCAGCTACAAATTCTCTCCTGCCACTCCGTTTACAGATGACCTCATCTTTGAGTGTGCCTATCCGCATGGGACCAGATCCATCGTACTCGTGCTATTGTGTGGGATGTTCGTAATTTTCCCGACTACGTGCCACAATCACCACCTCACCCTCCGAGGATTCACCTACTCAGCTTTCTCCAGTGGTTCCCCCACCATCCCTATGGTGCTTGGAGGTAGTAGCAATGGAGAGGCTATGTCATGCAGCCGATGAGAGGAGTCAGTCAGGACGCGAAAGAGCCACCGACTCTCGAGGTGCCCATGCTTGACTTGCCCACCATTTTGCCACACCTGATGAGTTGGCCCGAGAGATTGGTTACCTTCCTCCCTCAGAAGGAGGAGGAGTTGGTAGTGAACCTCAGAGCCTGTGCATGTTTCATGGATAAGATAGCCTTCTTTTGCCTTTTTGATTTAGAGGTTATCTACCTAGATGCACCCTAGTAGGAATAACGAGGAGGAGAGGTCTTAGCTAGCTGGTATTTAGTTTTTCTCTTCATGAATTCTATGGATGACTATACTTAACCCAACCTTTATTGGTGGATAGGATGCTATTATATAATATATGTATATTTTGGTGTGTAAAAGAGGAACACTTGATGTTGGTGATATATATATAAATCCATGATGACATGTTTTCTGCTCATGATTTTATGTATACATATGATGTGTTTTATTCCCCTTCTTATACGCAAGGATGACGTAATTTATTTTTTTGCACGGCTCACGTTTTGATATTAATTTCAAAAAAAAAATTTACCCATATTTTTATTAAGTATTTTAACAATTTAAAGTCAAATAATTGAAACAGAGGGCTAATAACTAATAACTAACTTGAATGCGTCCTAGGCGTGTTGGGTTAAATATTAGGGTGTTACAAACATGAGAATGCAAGTTCATTTTTAAGTCTTTAAGGTTTAGGTGATAACTTGAAATTTAAACATGATATGCAAGACTTGAAATATAAATATGAAAATGCAAATTCATTTTTAAATCTTTAAGGTTTAGGTGATAACTTGAAATTTAAACATGATATGCAAGACTTTAAATATAAACATGAAATGCAAGAACTTGAAACATAAACATGAATACAAGTCCATTTTTATATCTTATTAAGCTCAAAACTCAAGACTTTAAAGGATGCAACTCTTAACCCCAATCAATCTTAACAAAATGGAAGTGAGCTTTAGAGTCCCTCAATACCATGGTTCCAAAAACCTCATTTCTTGGACTCACCATCAAACTCAAAGAGAAACAACCAAAGAAAACCAACAACCATTCTGTTTCTCATATTCTTTTGAAACCAAAAATTAAGCATTGAGCTTTAGAGGTCAAATATATGATGGTTTCATAACCACCATCAAGCACCCTCATCATCAAGCCATGGTCTTGACCATCCATCCAACATCAAAACCGAAAAAGAAAAGAGAAGAATAAGAGGAAAAACATGAAATAAAATCCCTACCAAAGGTGTTTTCTTGTTTGCAAGAGTAAAAGCTTGATCTTTTATAAAGAAAAGAAAGCTTGATCTTTTATAAAGAAAAGAAAGCTTGATCTTTTATGAAGAAAGAGAAGAAAAATATTCTCTTGGAGCCAAAGATAATTTCGGCTAAGGGAGAATAAAATGGAAGGGGGATTTTTCTTATATTCTTGTGTTTGAGAATGGAAAGGTTAGGTGTTTAGGGGTTGATATATGATGGAGATGTGTTGGTTTGAGGTTGAGAGCTTGGATGGATGTTAAGAATGGAGGTTCTTGAAGATGGAGGAGAGGAAGAAAAAGATAACTTGAGATTTAGAAATAGCTTTTGCCTGAGAAGTCCAAAATTTTGACAACCTAGTTTGGAGCTTATCTTGATAAAAATGATTTTCTAACAATATCAAAATACTCCATCGATGCAAACACACCTATATCTATGTGTAACCATACAATAGAACCCAAAATATCAAATTCAAACAATGAAAAATCTATAAAAATAGAATTGAACACAAAAAGATACAATAACCCTACTTTTGGAGCTTTTCGGCTTTTAACCCCAAAGGATGTTTCAAAAATGGTTTTTCCTCACTTCAAGGCCTTCCAACAACACCAAACCTTTCCTTAAATAGTGGGGTATAAGATATCAAAGTGAGAAATGGTGACAAATTCAAATTTCAATCAATTAGTTTGGTAGATTGTGATGAGTAGAGTAAGTTTAGTAAAGGGATCTTGAGGTTTTAGTAATTTTTTACTAGGGTTTTTGAGGATTGAATTAAGGTTGAAGTATTTTGAGGGAAGCAATGTAAGGCTAATTACATTATGGTATCAGAGCCTTGTTTCGATCCTGGGATAATTTTAGCCTTACATTTGGCTCTAAAGGATAAACATTATCCATTTGTAATAATCAAACTATCTTTTGGTGTTAGAAATCGTAATTGAAATTTTCCGAACGGGTGAAATACTATACCCGTAATCAAACATTGCCCAAAAATTAAATTCAAATATAAAATTCTCTTTTCTAACTATTTCTAACATCAACCCTCTCTTTTCAGTCTTGAGCATTTCCTGGTCTTGGATCTGTTTGACTATCTCAACGGCAGTGGGGCCCATAAGATTACTATTCACCCGCTCGATTTTTTTTTTTATAGGTCCATCGGGTCATCCTTATCATTGCTAAACTTGTTAGATTTTTAAAATTATGACTAATAAAGCTCAAATTAATTTTTAAATAATTTTTAGAGTGTTACAATTTACACGTAATAATTAAGATTACTATTATTATTCTTAATTTAAGTTCTTATAATAATAAACGATAATGGATAATATTAGTAATGATATTTTTGGTGGCTTAAATATGTTTTTAGTCCCTATAAATGTAGGTCGTTTTAATTTTGATCCCTCTAAAGTTTTTTCTTTGGTTTTAGTCCTTCTTTTTTTCATTTTCTTTGTTTTTGATCCTTATTGTTCAATTTTTTTTGTCTTAATAAATATTTAAAATATGTATTTAGTTGTTACAAATATTTCAAACATCTTCTTTTAATTCTTATAAATATCATCAATTAATATCAAATTTACACGAAAGGGACCAAAAACCTAATGATGGAAGAAAGAGGGACTAAAACGAAAAGAAAAATTTTAGGGACTAAAACCAAAATGACAAACATTTATTGGGACTGAAAATATATTTTAGCCTATTTTTGATAATACCAAATAATATAATGTAATTTTCTAGTCAAATTACATGTGCATAACAAACACCACATTGTAAGATTACAAGCACTTTAAACCCTGATAATACTTTTGAGTGGTAAGCTAAATTACCAACAATATTGTTAGATATTGTGCCAAACTCCACGAAAGTGTAATAAAATCTATATGGTCATTGAATCTATCATTAATAACTTTTAGACAAAACTCTTATTTTAGTCTCCCTAAAATTTCAAATCAAACAAATTGGTCCTTGTTAAAAATAAACTCTCAAATTGATCTCGTAAAAATAAATTCAGACAAATTGGTCATTGTAAAAACAAACTTCCAAATTGGTCCATGCAAAATTAAATAGTTAGCAAATTGGGCTTGGAAATTGAATAATAACAAGTTAGTCCTCTATTAAGACTATAGGGACTAACTTATCTAACAATGTATTTTTGCATCGACTAATTTGAAAGTTTTTTTTTGGCAAGTGGCAATTTAAAAATTTATTTTTATAGGAACTAATTTATCCATCTTGAAATCTTTGGGGCACTAAAATAGGAGTTTAGTCTAACTTTTAAACATTGCTTAATTTCTTGATTTGCTATACCAGCTTTGGCGTGTGCTCCAGCTTATGAGTGGTGTTCAAGTCAATGTGAACAAAAGCCCTCTCAATTTCGGGGAGTTTTTCAAGCTTATCTTGAAGTGTCTCTCCAATGTCATGTGCTTGACTAAGTGGTATCTCTTCCGACACCACTATGTCTACCTCCACAAAGTAATTGGACCCATATGTGTACGCTCTCATTGTATCAATGTGCTTGATCTCCTTGTGATGGTTCCAACAAAGATATGTAAGCTTTGCAAGGTACTCTGGCGGGGCTGTTTTTCCAATCAACGACCACACATTCTCCACGACCGTCTTTGCCCAGTTGCTGATTGTATATAAAGCTATCTGCGTAATTGTTCCACATGTGTCAATAACTTTGCACAATTAGTATGATGCGCTATAAAAAGGTTGGCAACGACATACCAAGATGGCCCCAACAGGGTCAAGCCACCAGTAGAATTTGATGGCTAGAATTGCTGCGGCAAGACCAATCGAGTTTGTGATGACATCAAAGAAATGGTCTTGGGCATAGGCCTTGATTATTCCATTCTTGAACCGACGACAATAAGTCATGAGCGCAACTTTTACCAAGGTGGCTGTGGCCATAATCCCTATCATCCACTTTTCTTTCGCAGGACTCCTCTCAGGTTGAGTCTGGTGATAAATGAATTTTAAGCTAGGTGAGGGCTTTGGACAATATGGTATAATAGCGCATAGATTAGTATATGTTAAGTCTATCTAAAATGTATCAGACAATGGTTACGGGATTTAGATATGCTGTATGACTAATTAGCATGTTCTGCATCTGTACCTTCGTGATGAGTTCCCTCATTGATTCAAATAATATTTGTAAACCGAGAGTGGCCATGACTGATGCAAATACTACTATCCCCTGTAAAATATTTCACATATAGAAATCAAAGCTGCAAAACTTATTCTATTTACGCACAAATTGACACAAAAATATATGAATATCCCAACCAAAACATGTCATTGCGGTAAGAAATTAATCAAGGTAGATAAGACTGTCAATTCGATTGATCTCGCAGTTTTATAATATATAAAAGAATCTTGCATTTTAATTGTGTCTTCCAAGGGAAAGAAGCCATTTACCACAGGTTGCATCCGGCCCTTGCCAATAGGGTACTTGTAGTGATTTGGTTTACTCATAGCGTAAGCAGTGAACCAAAGTATAAATCCTGACAAGAGATCCAAGAGTGAGTCCAAGGTTGATGCAATCACAGCCAGGGACCTACTCTCAATGGAAGCATACACTTTTGCCGCAAATAGCACCATGTTGCCTATGTTAGACGCATAAATTGCCACCTTCTCACTGCTTTGAAGTTGCTTCATCTCATCCTGAAAATGAATACTCCCCATTCGCGCATCAGATAGGCCATGCAAAATAAATAAATAAATAAACAAAGCACTAGTGAATGAGTAAATCGATTTTTCCAAAACCTCGGTCAACTTTCCAGGTAACATTCCCAAGTCAGTATATGAGTCAACTTCCCGGTATCCTTTAAGAAGCCTTTCCTGCCTCTTGTAATACTCCGCAAGTTTCCTTTGTCTCTCTAAAATTTAGAGATGCATATTTGATAATTTTTAAAAGCAATTAGAAAAGAAGAAAGTAAAAACAACAGGAAAAAAAAATGAAAAAAAGAAGCGGCTCAATTAATGTACTTAATGTCACTAGGAAACCAAAGGCAGAATGAGACTCCATATTCCTTTGTGGCAACCGATGTTGATCCATGTTGATCCTCCACGAAGGTTGCCTAGCCATCGACACATTCTCTCCAGATATCTCGGGGGAAAGAAGCTCGATCCGGTAGTCGGAAGAATCAGTTCGAAGCTCAGTCTCCATTTTCTGAGATGCTTGCATTTGATGCAAATACCCCTACTTTATAAAGTTAGAGCACCGTCAAGCGAATGGTTTCTTTGGTAGTTACCTATAAAATATAATAACTCGGTGCCCAAGAGAATGATATGAATGCATGGACAATGCTTGGTCAGCATTCCTATATAAAAAAGGTCGCAAGAAAGCATGGAGAACTCTGACCAAAAAACAAAAACAGCATGGAGAATGCTTAAGCGTATCCGTTATAAACTAAGTCTTTCATTATATCATTATCATCGTTATGCCTCTAAAGTTGACTTTCTAAGCTAGCCTTCTAGGAAATTCTTATATGCTTTTAGAGTAAGACAAAACATTTACTTTGTTCCATTTATTGATTAACATATAAGTTATTGTATTAAAAATATACGGGTAGTGCTAGATAATCCTCACAAAAACGTGTCAATTAATAAATAGATTAGAGTAAATGTCTTCTTTTATTCCTGATGCACCTAAGTATTTCTCTATAATTAATTGGCCTATATTAATATGAATGGAATATACCACGTGATTCCTATGTGCATGGTGTTCACATTTTAAGCTTCGTTTTTCCTGGGCAGATGCTTTGCTTTCACCGAAAATCTTCAAAGTTTTATTAGTTCCGATGCCAAAAAAAAAAAAAATTGACGCGTCCGTGAAAATAAAAACCAATCTATTTGAGTCAACTAATAATAACAATACAAAAAAAAAAAAAACCCACTTAAGATTGGGCTCAAACTATATTATTTCAGCTAGCAATTTCATGTGAACATGATGTTACATTGTGAGTTGCTTTTATAATTTTCCGTTTCGTCATTTATGTTTTGCGTTTTTTTCATTAAGGGAAGGTAGAAAATACTCTTCCTATAACCTCATGAGATGAAGATGTTATGGCTGGAAGGTTAAATTGCATTTAGTGCAATTTGGTGGCAATGCTCTGTAAACAGAGATCAATGCCTATAGAGATCAATCCCAAGCGTAGAGAGCACTGAGCAGAAAAAGCAAAGCATTCTTCATTTCTTATAGTGAAAAATAAGTAGAGGGCGTGTATGAGAAATTCTAGGAGTGTAGTACACATTGGGAATTTGGGTATATTGTGCAGGTTTTTAATACTACAAATTATAGTAGAAGAGAATCTTACTATGATACACTATTATAATTATCTTAAATATAGTGAAATATTTTTGGAGTTTGCTCCGTGGTTTTTCCTTATTATTTTAGGAGGATTTTTCACTTTAAAATTTTATGTGTAGATCTCTTGATATATTTTGTTAGTATGAATAGTAATGAGTGGGTCCCAATATAAAGTACTATTCACATACTTTATTTATCTATTACTCCACATAATTTAGGCTCACTTCCACTCACATCTACAATGTGTTTAATACACTTAGAGTGTACCCAATTGTAATATCCCTAACAATTGTATAGAGTCACTTGGTTTCGTATCCAAGATGTTAGTGCCAAAATTTGAAGCAGAAAGTTTGACATGTCCAACGACTTTAGATTATGGAAATGAAAATGCAAGCATTGCTAGGTCTTGCCACAACTTTGTCAAATATATGAAAAGAATGAGGAGATGATGGTTAAAGCACGGAGTACAATATAGTTGAGCCTTGTAAACAATGTTCTGGAAGAGGTTATGGAAGAAAAGACCATTGATTCACAGTGGAAGGCTTTAGAAGAAAAATATTCAATAAATACCTTGTCAAACAAAACTTTATTAGAGGAAGCGACTTGTAAACATTCAAATATTTAGGAGAAAAATCAATGCTTGAGCATATAGATGGCTTCAACTAAATGATCTCAATGTTGGAGTAGCTACAATATATAAAAGTTGAAGACATTAATCAAGCAATGATCTTATTGACTTTACTATCTTTGTACTATGATAATTTATGTGATATCGTACTTTATAATAGATCTAAAGTCTCAGCTGAAAAATGTCAAGGAATCATTGATGATAAAGGAGCATTAGAAGTTAGTATGTAGACCATGCTGAAAATCCTACTATGGGTTGTTGTGACGAGAGCATACTCAAGAAAGAGGATTAGGAAGCCACAACAAGAGAAGATCAAAGTCCAAAAAGCACAAATTGTGAAGTGCCTTCATTGTCACCAAATAGGGTATATCAGTAGAAATTGACTAAAGGGAAAGAAGAAATCGGGAGATTCTGCCAACATAACACTTGCAAGTTCTGATGATAGTGATGTTGGTTCAACCATGACAATGTGCACTAGTGACTCAGGAAATGCGTGGATCTTAGACTATGGCGCATCTTTTCATATGACATCTAATTGAAGTTTTTTCATATAAAGGCAGGAAGGAAAAGTTAGATTGGGAGACAATAAAACATTTCAATTGTTGGAGAAGGAAGGCGCGAGTCAGAATGGATGATGGTACTAAAAGGACATTTCAACCATGGCATACCCTAGAACCGGGGACGAAACCTAATCTCATTAAGTACCCTAAACAATCGGGTATACAAGTTCTCTAGAGAGGGTGGCTTCTTGAAGGTGATTAAAAGCTCGATGGTGGTAAAGAAAGGAAAGTTAGAGGGTGGGATCTATTTATTACTAGGAAGCATAGTAAATTGAACCGCTATTCTATCCACCAAAAGAAGTGATGATGCTACACGATTATGGCATATGCAGCTTGGTCATATAAGTGAGAAAGTAGTGACCATACTTGCTAGAAGAGGCCCACTGAAAGGCTTGAAGAATTGTAAACTTGGTTTTTGTGAAAATTGTGCAGTTGGAAAGCAAAAATGGGTGAAGTTCAGTTTGGTAAACTTAGAGATACCGGAGTATGTCCACTCGAATGTTCTGTCCAGGCCAACACTTCTTAACTCCTTAGATGGAGCTCGTTATTTTTTTACTCTGATAGATGATTGTTCCAGAAAGTTGGATTTATTTCTTGAAGAAAAAGAAGAAATGTTTGGCAAATTTATGCATGGAAAGTCATGGTCAAGAAGCAAACTAGATAATTATTCAAGAGACTGAGAACAGACAATGGTGGAGAATTTTACAGGAAAGAATATGTGGGAGACCTACAAAAATGCTGGTATAGAGAGGCACCATACCTACGTGGAACACCATAGCCGAATTGATTTTCAAAATGCATGAACAAAATGCTTTTGGAGCATGGAAGATGCATGCAAACAAATCCTGGTCATCCCAAATCATTTTAGGCTAAGGCAATTAATACAATTGTATACCTAGTAAAGAGATTTCCATCAACTGCTATTGATCTGAAGATTCCACAAGAGGTATGGTTCGGTTTACACGAAAACTAATTTGATTTGAATATATTTAGTTGCCCTACATATGTGTAACACCCTCCCAAGTACAACATCATCCTTAAGCCATGACATTAGACTTAGGAGTTGTTACTTATAGTTTAGCGGACCTTACTTAAGTATCTATAGCAAATTCAATTAATTTGTGTAATAACTAATTCATTATTCTACAAAAACATATAAAAAGGAAGCAAAGTATTTATTGAATACAAATCCAAATACAAGATAAAGCTCTTCTATGAGCTGTAATATACATTTATCTCCTTATATATTTATAAACATACACACACACACACACACATAAAAAAATAAAATTGATCAGGAACTTCAAATATTGAGCTTCCATAGTAGCCGCCTTATTGTTCTGTTGAGAAATCTAGAAATGACACGAGAACACAAACAACATAGGGGTGAGAATTGTGAAATTCTCAATAGGACATCCCCAAAATACATAATAAAATCCATGTCATCGTCATTGTCACAGCCACTTTAGTTTATTTAGAAAAATATGATCATGTAACATGTAACACCCTCCCAAGTAAGCATCATCCTTAAGCCATGACCTTAGACTCAGGAGTTGTTACTCATAAATTTAGCAGACCTTGCTTAAGTATCCATCACGTATTAGAGCGAGTCGAGAAGTAACTAATCCATAACTCTACATAACTATATAAAGAGGAAACAATATTTATAGATTACATATCCAAATACATGAAAAAGCTCTTCTATGAGCTTTAATGCACATCTGTCTCATTTAAACATTTATAAAATAGAAACTACTAGTGGACTTCAGCCATCGAGCTATTCTATTTCATGTATTTCCAACACGAGCAACTTCATTATTCTCTTGTGCTATTTGGAAATGACATAGGAACACACAAATATAGAGATGAAAATTATAAAATTCTTAGTAGGGTGTCCCCAAATACACAGTAATAAATGTCATCATCATCGTTTTAGCCACTTCAATTTATTAGAAAAATGTAATCATGCATTACATAATAAAGATTCATTTTAAAGTTCAAAATCATCCTTTTGAAGTGAGTTTCTTTTAACATGCAGTCACTTAATACACGTATATCATAAGGCTCGTGATCATAGTAAATAATGCTAAACAAATAATTCAATATGATATGAGTATGCATATGATAAATGTAATGATCTTTAGTAAAATTATCTTTATGTGCCCTTAATATGTCAAAAGAGATCTCATATATATATTTCTCATTTTCATGCGTCCTTGACATATTGAAGGGTTCTGGTTTTACTTATGACCATAGAACTCAATTCCATGCATTTTTCTCTTTTCATCGACATAGGGAAGACTTAGTGTAGGTCAAAAAGTGCATGAGAAAGGGGGTTGAGTCGTGCTTGGACTTTTTCTTTTACTTTTTCATTTCTAAAAAACTAAATCAATAATATCAAGTATGAATTTGAAGTGAGGGGAAACACAAGTTAGTATATTTTAAAAAGTAACTTTCTGAACTATTTAACGTGTTAGGAAGAAAAGGATTTTCTAGAAAACACAATATGAAAGGCACAAAACAATAAGTAAAGGAGAGTCAAGGAAAAAGAAGATACTGCAATAGATTTTTATATTGGTTTAGCCAACCTGCTTACATTTAGTTCTCAACCACCGTTGAGTTTCACTAAAACCTTTCTAACCCGAAAAGTTAGTCTTTATAGTCCTTTTTAAACTCTTACCATGACTAGTAGCTTACTCTATTATCACACTCGAGTGGTCTTTGATCAGCCTCTCAAGCTAACTTAGTGACCAATTGGTCACTCTACCTTCACCTTACAAGTAGTCTTTGTTTAGCCTCTTTAAGCTAACTCAAAACAATCACTACTAGATCGAGGTTACAAAGGTTTGTGTTTGGGTTGTATCACTCAAACTAACTAACACTCAAGTTTTTGTTGGATAAACAGGATCAAGCTGGAAAACTAGAGTGACTTCTTCCTATCTATTCTTCCTAGAAAGAATGATGTTATCTAATAAGAACACAAGAATAAGATTTTTACAAAGAAGAAACTTTACAAGCTGTAATAACTTTATAGAGGATGAAAGGAAATTTCTTTAGCGTTTTAGCACTCTTAATGATAAACCAAAAGTACTCATTTTGTAAGCACATCATCTCCTTTTATACTTGATCTTCATTTTGTAACTGTTGCCCTTAATCTATTTTCCAAGTGACGTGTTGATCTTATTTTTGTATCCTGGAAAAGAAGTCTAGAGGAGTAGCTCGGTGTGTCAGCAGGTTGCAAAAGCCGTTGTGTAATGAGGTTTCTAAGTCCATCTTCAGAAACTACTTTTTACTTTCTGAACGAGGTCTCTGAACTTTCCCTTTTAGAAGGGCAGTTGACCAACATGGTAGAAGAGATGTCAAGTTAGTCCTTGATTGGGTTTGACTTTAAATTTGAATTTCAAATTTCCCTCATATTCTTGTAAAGTGCACTGTTTATAGTGAAATGTACTCTCTAAATGCCTTAGCTTTGGACTTCTCTTTGATCTTCTACTCTTCAATCATAACTTGTTGTTGATGATATGATTTATGATCATGATGATTGAAGATGGTAGAACACACTTGCTTCAGAATTGGATTGAAATATTCACTTGAATGACACTTTCTGAAGTTCTAAGTCTTGGTTTCTTGTGATTGAGAATTTTTTTTTATCCGTTGGGCATATATATGGCCATTTCACAATATATTTTTCACTTTCATTTAGTCTCAATCTCTTCAAATGAGATTAATCATGTTTGCACATGTCATTGTAAAAATACTCTCACTTTAAGAGACATTGATATGATTCAGCTTTATTTGAGTTGAGTGGCTTGAATCAATAGCTAATATAAATCGAGATCGCCTTGGAGTTTTAGGTTGGAGTTTAGGATTGTGTTTGAGTTAATTATGATTAATCAAAAAGATATAGATGCCACACTCAAGAGAAGATGAAAAGGTAAGTGATAAGTCTTGGATTGATTGCCACAAGTTGCCTTGATAAGATCAGATTTAGTTCTTTGCCCAAGAACAAAGGGAAGCTCTCACAATAGGAGAAAACTTAAAAAAAAAGTCTATTCATAATCTATCTTGTGTTTTACATTGTATTCGTATTTATAATCTTAAGTGGACTGCATGAACATGGAGTTGTAGCCTCTATACAATCCACTAAGCATTAAATTCCCACTATCATTGAAAACACAAGTAATTGACCCACTATCTATCATAATTGCCTAGAAACTCTTAAAACACTTAAAACTGACTTTGAAAACAACTAAAAAAGCTTATGAAATTAAGACATTAAAAGGTGCATGAAAATTACAGGAAAATAAGACAAATTACACTAATTTAAACTAATTTTTCTAGCCCATTCTATTTGCAACTTGATCAATTGAATTGTAACCCCTAACGTATAACAAAGTATGCTCGAGTTCGTACTTGGTTTTAACGTTAAAGGATCACTCCTTGGGACCTTAGCTTAACCTTGAACATTTTGAAAATACTTAACGGAAAATACTGGCCTTTTTTTGTTCCTTTAAAGAGATGTTACTTTCAAAAATAGAAGCCTTCGCGCATAAATAGTATTCGACACTAAGCTATATAGATATAAGCAAACATAGGATGAAATTATCATCTAGCACTAAGACAATTGCAAGCCCATCACATGAAATACCTCAATATATATATATATATATATATATATATATATATATAATATAATATAATATAATCTAGCATAAGAGCCTTTACGGCTCATAAAATATCTGAATATGCATAATTGTGCCACATGCACAACCACCTAACTATCTATTAAAGCCAAGATACATAGTAGGAAAAAGCGTAATAGATAAGCATGTCAAACGGCCACATGGGTCCCTATAGTAATCCAAACCAAAATGATAGTCATATGTCAAGAGATATAAGTGGGATAAATATCTAATAATCCTAACAATGTCTCCAGGATAGCTATCCCTATCCGTCTTAACTCAAACATCAGATCAACACGTCCGCTGATCTAGAGACGTACAAAGAAATTTAAATGGGGTGAGAATCCTAATGAATCTCAGGAATGTAAAACATACATGGTGTCATCATCGTACATCTTCGACCTACTGATTTATTATAGAAAAGGTGTACATGCCACAATGCAGTCCAAATTTAGAGTTTTCACAAACGTTATTATCAAGTGGACATTTCATTTTAATATGGTCTTGATCATGAATGCATCAAGTTAGTTGTGTATATGCATGATAATGGTGTCACATTGAAATATACTTTTCATAAAGGTATGCATGCATGGAGAGAATAAATATATCACTTAGGCCACATGCATGGATGAAAGAATGAATCATAATCTCTAAGTACATGCATGCATGAAAAGAGACGAACATAAACCTACATGCACATGCATGCAAGAAAGAAGCAAATATATATAATAAGTAGACACAAGACTTGCAACTTTCTTTAAACATAGATCATCTTCACTTATTGGTTAACCTCTCAAAGACCCCTAGGCTATGAGCTCATACCTAGCATATATAATGCGATCAGCCATCACTAAACCTCGATCAGGATTGAACCTCAACTAGTCAAAAATAATATTCATCATTATGATATGTAAATGCGCTCAGTCACTAACCTCGATTCGTGCTAAACCTAGTGTAAGGGGTGTGAGTTCTCTTTTCAAATACATAGGCATATAAACATTCATACTTTCTTTTTCAATGTTCGTGTCATGGTATAACACTTAGTACATCCGACAACCCTTTGCTCCACTTTCCTTACTTCGCAAGTGGGCCCGCATATGCACTAAGTGGTACACTGCAACAATGTCCCAAGCTCATGATGTCTTTTATCCATGTCTTAACACATACTTGACTTAGTACATCCCATTAATAAGACTCATTCAAGAATAATCATGAACAATGCTTAGAATAAATGCATAGATAAGTCCAACCAACAATATCCAATACGACAATCAATATCACATATATTACCAATGCAACTTAGTCAAGTATGTCACAACATTTATTCATAATCTAATCAAGCATAACATTCAATCATCTTGCATCCAATAGATATTTAAGAGTCATTAGTGCATTTAAAATTCACAATTATAAATCTCATCTAAATCGATTTTAATTTGATGATAAGAGTATTTTGAAGACTCAATTTTCCTCTTCTCAAGATATGTGATTACTATCTTCTCAAGATATGCGATTACTATGACCCACCTTCCTTTATGTTATAAGTTCTAAAAATTCACTTTTAAAGACTTTTACAACTTCTAATTTTCAAAGTAGCCCCAAACTTTACAAAATTTACAAAACAACCCCAAACTCAAATTTTCATCCAAAATCATATCCATTCTAATTCTACTGAAATTACAGCCCTGCACTTGAAATTTCAGAATTTGTACAAAACCCAAAACTTTTAAGAAATTACATTTTTCCCCTAAACTTTACTAAAATTACAAAATAACCCCAAAACTCTTTTTTTTTCTTCCAAACACACGCATTACTTTCAGAACCCATTTTAACAGCATTACACTCAAAAAATCAATCTTTGCTTAAAAACCCCTAAACTTTGTGAAATTACATTTTAACCCCTATACTTCACTAAAATTGCAAAATAACCCCAAAACTCATTTTTTCTCTTAAACAAATATTTTACTCCAAAGTTTATTTTTACAGATTTACATCCTAAAGATCTAATTTTTACATAAAAACCCCTTAACTTTGTAAAATTGCATTTTGACCCCAAAATTCTACATAGTCACAAAAATACCCAAATCACATGTACCCACTCTATTTTTCATGTAGATTCCAAATATGTGATTAGTTTTAAAAACAAAATTTTCCTTATAGGAGAATACACCTTGGCTGAATCTATATGCCCAAAAACCCAAGATTTTATAAAACTTGAAATATGCATAAATGTGCTCTTTTTCATGTGTAGATTCTAAACATAAACATGATTTTTGAAGCAAACATTACTAACATAATAAACCCTCTAAATCAGTGACCTAACACAAAAATACTAAAGTTCACTCAAAAATTTAATAAAATGCATAAAAGTGACACTTTTAAAGAATAGAATAAAGCTATAAAGCTAGATTTTGAAACAAAAATATTTACCCACACAACATAGTGAAGGCTGAAACTTGAAGAAGAGAAATAGTGAGCTTTTCAAATATTTTTAAAAGCAAGGAAGAGTTTGAGCAAAAAGACCAACTTTCAAGCTTAAACATTCATCAAAACTCAAATATTTTTAGCAAAAATTAGAAGATAAAATAAGAAAACTAGTTTGAATGAAAACCCCTACCCAAAAGAGGGTCTTTGTTGGAGTTCAAGGAAGCCACAAGGTCTTTGAAGCTCAAGCTCTCAAGAAAGGAAGCAATATCTTTTCCTTTTCCTTAACAACACATTCGGCCACTACTAGAACAGGTAGGAGGAGGCTTTTCTTGAAAAACTAATGGTGGATTTGGATTTTTTGGGTAGAAGAGCTATGGAAAAGTGTCTTTCTTTGTTGGATTTGATGGAGCAATCAAGAAGTTATGAGGTTAGAGGTGATGAAGGTAAATGGTGGAGATGAGAGAAAATGAGAATGCAGAGTGTTTTTGAAAAAAAATGTGAAGTGATTAGATTTGGGGGAGAGGATGGCGGCCAAGAAGAGGAAAGGGAGTGGTTGGGTTAGGGTTAAGGTATTTTAGGGATTAGAAAAAAAGTGGGGGTAGATTAGGTAGAAAAGGTTCTAATTATGGGTAGTTTAGTAAAAACAATAGTCAAAATAGGATTAACTTGATCTAACCATGATTAATTTGAATTAATCATCATTAAAGGTGTCATTAGTCATAATAAAGTAGCTTTTATCTTTAAGAGTGTCATAATGTGTAGCCACTGCAAGACAAGAGTAGTGGGTGATGACATCACCATGTTTCCTCTTTGTCTTTAAGAGTGTGATTAAGTTTTCTTAATCATTTTTGGCCCTCAATTAACTCAAAATAATTATTTTGACTCCATAGTAATTAATAAAAATAAATTATCTTTAATTAGAGACTAATATTGCCTATATTCCCTTAATTACTTTAATTAAATTTAATTTGCACTTACTAGGGGTAAAATGGTAATTTTACACAGAAATTTCAGGACTCACCCAAACATCAAATATCCCTTAAATTAACATATCCAACTCCTAGGTATTGACCGAGTCTAGTGATCACTTAATCCTGCTTAAATTCCTTAAGGGCATTTTGGTAATTTTGTATCCTGAAAATCAGGAATTGCAAATTTTGCACTTATTGACATTTAAAGCACATATAGCCCCACTTTAAGCATTAAACCAACCATTGAGAATAGCTGGACAGGCCGTCCTCAATCTCTGCACAGAAGGAAAATCAGGACATTACATGAATTGGGCTTCATCTTTGGGTCTTCAAGTGACTTCTTCATGTTAGATTTGGCTATTCTTCAAACTGAATAAGAGTGGTCCATTTTGGTCTTTGCTCAACTGAAAGAATCATCCTGGTAATCAATTACATGGTTGGTAACGATTACCAAAATCCCCGCAATTCGAGAAATCAAAGTTTTAACACATTTCAAGCTATTCTTTCATTTCAAGACCATTTTAAAACATCTTTCTAACACTCCTTTTGAAATCATCCTCACTTTCTCACAAAACAAAATAAGCTTTTTACTGAAACTAAATATTTTATTATTAGGATTCCAATTCTTTAGGAAATACATTTCCACTTCTCTTAAGTTCTCAAATCCTATGGAATTTCTATGTACATCATAGAAGCAAGATTCAAGCCTCAAAAATAAAATAAAACTAACATTATATTACGGCCCAAAAAAGTACATTCAAGCCATGATCAAGATTTCCATTTTAAGATATATGAGCAAGTCTTTGAGCTCTAGAGATGTAGGTGATGACAAGAATAATAAACATGTTATGCAGTCTCATTTTTTATCTTTATCATTATTAGGTGATGGCTTGAAATATAAATATGAGAATGCAAGTTCATTTTTAAGTCTTCAAGGTTTAGGTGATAACTTGAAATATAAACATGAAATGCAAGACTTCAAATTTAAGCATGGAAATGCAAGTCTATTTCTTTAGTCTTCAAGATTTAAGGTGATGACTAGAAAATAACCATGATATGCAAGGTATTGAAACATAAACATGAGATGCAAGAACTTGAAATATAAACATGATGCAAGTCCATTTTTATATCTTACTAAAGCTCATTTCAAGACTTTAAAGAATCAAACTCTCAACCCTAATCAATCTTAACAAAATGGAAATGAGCTTTAGAGTCCTTTAACATCATGGTTCCAAGAACCTCGTTTCTTTAGACTGACCATCAAGCTCGAAGAAAAGCTAAGAAAAGCAACCAACAACAAATCCATTTTTCATACTTTTGTGAAACTAAAAATCAAGCCTTGAGCTTTAGAGGTCAACACATGATGGTTTCACAACCAACATTAAGAAACCCTCATTATCAAGCTATGGCCTTGAACATCAAAGAAAGAAAACAATAAAATATTTCAAAGGAACCAATAACATTCATCATCCTTTAAAACCAAAAATGAACCAAACATTGGGCTCTAGAGGTCAAGCACATGGTGATACCAAAACCACCATTAAGATCTCTCATCATTAAGCCATGGTTTTTAACCATCCACTAATGACCAAAATTGAAAAAGGAAGGAAGAAAAGGAAGATCCAAACCGAAAAGGAGAAGAAGAGGAACAATAACAACAACTCAACCATTCAACCATCATTAAAATTTGAAAATGAAAGAAAAGAAATAAGAGAAAGAACTCAAAACAAAATCCCTACCAAGGTTGTTTCTTTAGTTGAAAATGAGGAAGCTTGATCTTGGAATGTAAAGGTTATGTATCTTAAAGATAATCTATGGTGGAGGTATGGTAGTTTGAGGTGGAGAGGAGGTTGAGGATGGAGGTGGACGAGGACGAAGAGAAAGCTTTAAGTTGAGAGAAAAATAGAGGATTTTTAGAGCACTTTTTTGACACAAAGCTCTTGTCAAAAAATGAGTGGTAAGAATAAGAGTTTTTGTAAGTGTGTAAGTGTTGAAAATGAAATATGAAGGGAAATAGGGAGGGAAAGCCATCAGCCTCCAAGGGGTTTTAGGGGGAAATTTTCATGTCTCATGTGTGTTAGGACTTGGATTAGTGATAGATTTAATTAGGGAAAAAATTAGAAATTGGTAATTTGGTGTTAGGAGTTGTGATGTAGTGATTAAGGCTTCTCAAGACAAGATTTAAAGAGTTGTCTTGCAACTTAGTTTGAATTAACCTCAATTAGTTTGAAATTCAAATTTCCAACACATTCCTTAATTTAGGGAATTGGAGAGAGAAATGTTATTTGCTATGACATGACATAATGTCTTTGATTTAAGAAGGGAATTTGACCTTTCTTAATCAAACTTAGGCCTTAATTAACCTCACATAAATAATTTGACTCAAATCAATAAATAAAATTAATTTGTCTTTAATTAGAGCCAAATATTACCTATATTTTCATAGTCACTTAAAGCTCTTTTAGCACCAATTATGGGAAAAAATGTAAATACACACAAAAACTTTCCTGACCATCCAGACTTTCCAAATATCATGCAACACTTATAATTAACATTTTGAACTCCTAGGTGATGGCTGGGTTTAGTCATCACCATGGAAGAGAAAAGGTTCTTAGCCGGTCCTTAAGCTAAAAAAACCTGGGAAGTCAAAACCGATCAAAATCCTGGAAAACCGGAAAATCGGCGAAGGAATGTTTTTTTTTTTTAAAAAAATTCCAATTTTTTTTTAAAAATTTTTAAAGCTTAAATACTGATATCTTATGACAATCATAGAGTAAAACAAAAATAGAACCAAAAAAGGACACTAACAAAATTGTTGGGTTATTATTTTTCTCCGTCATTCACAAGCTACTCACCATAAACCGTGCTAGTCACTAACAAATATTATTTTCAAATGCTTTGTGACCGTGTTGTGAGACTAAGACTAGAGAAATTTTATATGGATGATGTTTATTTTATAAACCTATGAATATTTTTTTGTTGATTATGTTAATGTTAATGATTTAATATATTTATTTATATTCTAATTAATCATATGTATATATTTATATATATTTTTATTATATTCCGTTAACCCCCGAGCGTGGACCTCTAAACCTTTGAACCAGGACCTTATCCTTCAATATTCCCTTCCTTTTCTTCCTTGGTCATCACTTAATCTTGCGTTAAATTACCTCATGAGTACTTTGATAATTTTGCGTATTGGAAAAACCAAGAAATTGATATTTTCATCTCTAACACATCCATAATACATTTAATCTCCTTTAAACATCAAACTAACCCCTTAAGGATAGCCTAGACCGTCATCCTTAGTTTTTGAATATAAATGGCCTCAGGGCATTTTGGCCATTTTTGCACACGAGAAAATTAGGGCGTTATAACGTGTACTTTTATACCTACAAATGGTATCAGAGACAGGCCTCTGAGGGTTGAGCCTAACAACAACAGAGGATAAAGATCAAAGGGACAAAATGGCACAGCTTATCCACCTTTTAGCAGAATACTCTATCATATGTATGTCACACTTTGATGAGGATTCAAAATCTGAAAAGGCTTCATCTATGGCAAGAAGAGTCCCAAGGAGCAGGAGGACAAAGCATCAAAAGTTAAAAGTTCAGTTGAACTACAAAGACCTATTCCTGCCCATGTGTAGACTAAGCTAATGTGAATATGAAAATATTCATGCTTGTGTCACAACAAAGGATATATAGGATAGATGTACATGCTGCTTGAAGATTTTGACAAAAAATATTCAAACTCAAAAATTGTTAGGAAAATACTGAGAAGTTTCCTGAAGATGACCGCCCATAGCATCAATCATCACTGATATCAAGATCTTCAAACTCCTGTCATGAATGCTCTTCTAGATCTTTGGAACCCATAGAATCAAGCTCTCTGTTATACATAATGAATTCATAAAGGAAGAGTTTGTCCTTGGCCCTAAAGTCATCACATCAGAAGTTTTGTAAATTCTATGCAATGGAAGTTGCTGAAACCTCTGCGAAGAGGATGAATCAATGATGTATCTGAGATTGTGAATAGTGATAAGATCTCTATGTCTAAAACTGTTAAAAGCCTAGGAGGCAGATCAAAGAAGAGTAAAGTCATCTATCTCAAAGATGACAAAAAAAGGGAGAGAATATATTGAAAGAGTAACCTTATCCGTGATAAGAAGGAACATTTTGAACCTTCTTATCCCAAGTTCATGGTATTACTGAAAATTTCATACACGAGAAGTAGAGCTTGCTGGACACCTGAGCATCCCTAAGATATAAAGAAAAGGTCAAAAAGTCATGATGAGCCAGAAGATGCCACAAATCTATACTTCATCGCATAGTATACCTCAATAGAAAATGTAAGATAAGAGTATCTGATCTCGATATCTTTTTTTTCTCTTGCACTGGATGATGAGTTGCTGAAATTTTCTTAGACTTCTTCCTCTAAAATATCTCATATCTTGAAAGTGTTACTTTAGAAGGTTGCTTCTGAATCTAATATTATAGGTCTGGAGAGAATATATCTTAAGGTCTTATAAGTAATAGATTCAGAAAGTTGTCTCAAAACTTGAGAAAATTTCACTCGCTTCTGATATTTGACCAAAACTTTTATATATATATATATATATATATATATATGCAAGAAGTCAGAGGTCATATTTTCAGAAAACAAGTTTACGATATGAAAAGGAAATATATGAGAAAAAGTAATGCAACCTCATCTAAGATTTATAACCTTTGTTTATTTCACCCTCTGCCACAAGAGAGACACTCACTTGACAAACAATTGTTGAGAAAGAATTTCATAAGAAATGTCGGAAATCTCTTTCTTGATAACTAACCAAAAGGACCCAAGAAAGTCTAGGTACCAATATCAAAAACTTCCTATTGGAGGTGAAAGGGTCAACTGGTTGAAATGCCAAGGAACAAACAAATAGATCGAGATTGCACCAGTACTTCTCCTAAAATCAAGAAGTGGATCAAAAGCTCAAAGCCTAAGATCCTTAAATGACTCAAGTTGATGATGAATAAGCTTAAATAAGTCTTTGCTAATGTTTTCAAAAGAACTAAAGGAAAATATTGAGAAAATGAGTCTTCAAGAAAGCATGCTCAGAACTTCAAAGCAATCAGAAAGTAAATTTTCTGGATACCTAGATAAGCAATCTAAAGATAAAAGAGAAATTGAGGAATCTCAATGATACATAAACTACAAGGGAGTTTCTAATTTAAAGCAAGTTTACTCAAGACAAAGTTCATGGAGATTTTCCCAAGGGTATAAGGATCAGGTTATCTCTTAGAAACATGTCTTTCCATGCTTTCATCTCCACCTTAAGCCTGAATGTAATAAAAGAAGCTTTGAGATAATCAAAGTAAGGTGGATGCTTTGCAAAAGAAGCTAACCCAAGTCAAAAAAGGCAAAGTATGGATAACCAGTTGAAAGTTCATCATTAACACAAAGGAGATGTTCATGAACACATTCAATGGTGCTGAAAATGTCATAAGAAACAAAGCAAGTTCGTTTGCACTAGGTCTTTGAGATGATGACTTCATAGGAAATAGAGTTGAAAAAAACAGCACTAGTGGTTATTGCTGTTTTAAAAGTCTGACCACTGGTCATGCAAAAAGCAAAGTTCATATGGCTCTCTATACGTTGAGAACTGATATATATCTATTGAAAGTTGATTGTACCCAAATGCTCGGATAAGGAACTAGTAGGAAGATCATCTCTTGAGGTATGCCTAAAACACATATTCCTTATGGTAATACTAGTGCTATCAGTCCTTGTTAAGAATCCTTTTTAGCACTCTTATTTCAAGTTTTGATGTGAAACATCTCTTCCTCTTTTTCATGTTCATATAGAAGATGCTGAGTTAAGGTCTGTGAAACCTAAAGACCAAGTGTTAGATACAAAACCATTAACTGAAAATCCCTCTTGTGTAATAAAACCATTTTAAACTCAAAGTTTTCGCATAAGCATTCATGCACGAACATCTTTGGGCATCCTCCGTTCATAGCTCCAAACTAAAGACGTAGCAAAGTCATCAGCTTAGCTATTGAGAAGACATCCATTTACAAGAATAGTTAATCCGTTAGAAGAACAAGATATTAGTATGCAAGACCATAGATCATATTGAAGAAGGGGTTATCAGTTGCAAGACTAGAAAGAGAGAATGATGGTCAAGAAGAAATGAGGATTAGAAAATAGATAATATATGGGGTTAGATGATTCAAGGATATGGAAATGAGCTCATGTTGAGTATTTGGTATATCTCTAGGGTCAAAGTGAAAGGTGAAGCTTAGAAAGTGATTCCTTCATAAAGCGATCTCAAGGGTCAAAAACTTCTATTTTTTGAAGAAAGATAACAAGGCGAGATAATTCCCACTCTTTTGGGTTTTCTCCCTCCTTAGTCACCTCACCTTCAGTTAGTCTTGTCACATCTCTTAAATAACCCCCACTCTTCACACATCATCATTTTACCTTCATCATCAACCTTTTTTACTTTCTCCAAACCCTCATCTCTACAACCAAACCTTTTTATCCTCACCTTTCTTTCTCATCTCCTTCAAGTTTCAACCTTTTTCGTTAATGTTTCAAGTATATACTTCCATACACAAACTGACTATAACTGAAGGAAAAGAGCTCACAGTTCTTCCACAAAGGGAGATCTTCGTCATGTTTAATGAGGCTCATATGCAGGAGGTCTACGAAGAAAGCTTTTCTTAGAGAATAATAGCACCTAGGAAAAGGCTAAGTAACTCTTTAATGAACCAAGTTCAGATTCTCAAGGAAATTTTCACCTTTCAAGGATGGGAGCACTTCTGGATATCTCTAATAAGATATTCCCTAGAATGGTGACTGCCTTCTATGTATTTCTTGAGAGAAACCAAAACTCTCTTGAAGCCATAATCAGGTATACTCATATGGAGATTGGGTTATCTGACCTATCTATAGTGATTAAGGCTCCATCTATCGAATAATCCTGTGGCTCATGACGATGATTCAAATCTCTTGGTACAAGCGAAGAAGATGTTTCAAGATGTCTCACTATTCAACAAAGTATCGTCCGAGAGATATTACAACATCTATGCTCCGTCACAGGCAAAAAAGGTTTTTACCGTTGTTCAATTTACTATCCTTCCCAAGCAAGGAAGCACTGATGTTCTATTGGGCATGGATTGTATGCTGCTCTTTCTACCTTTTATAAAAAAAAAAGTAAATATGCTTAGATTAATCATGGACTACATGTTTATTGCCATTGCCAAGGAGAAAAGAAGAACTGCGAGAGTACCCTACCGAATGCTCCTAAGGATTTTTCAACATGTCAAATGTTCTCTTATTGAAGAATGGTTTGAGTATCTTACCCATAGACTTTTCAATCAGCTCCTTTAGAACTATAAAGAAGTTTCATTCCATGCCCATAAAGACAAGTTCCAAAAACCAAGCCTTTCTATCAAGGATGTTAAAGGATCTCATGCTAAAGAAAAGAAAAGGACCTTGTAGAAAAAGAAGGTGACAAAAAGGAAGATTGCTATTCTGAAAAACTCTGAAAGCTCAGAAGCAGGAGATGATGAATATGAGAAAATAGTATCTCAAGAATCTCCTCTTAAGCCCAAGAGGAAGGGAAAAGGAAGGCTATATAAGAAACATAGATGAGGTGAAGTTTCATAGTCAACCAAATCCTATGGAGTTGAGGCCGAGTCCTCAAAGTGAGCTGCCCTAAGGAAGACCTAACAAGCTTTCAATTCAAAGAAAAGTCTAGAGCCAAAATTCAAAGTCTACCCAGAAAACAAGCCAAGCAGGACTCATTTTGAAAGACATGAGTAATGCTGCACTAACCGAGCAACAGCTACAATCTCTGAATCCTCTGAAGATGATGAAGAGGAAGAAAGAATTCTCAAAGAACAAAGAATTCTTCAAGAAAGCGACGCTTGAAGCAAGAAACCTAGGAGGCAAAAGGGATTCATGGGTCTAGCCAAAGTAGAAGAAAGCCTACTATTCCTAAGCCCTTTGTTGTCATTGAAGAACAATCAACAAAACCCATGACTTGTTGGCTTTACCTCTATACCCATCCTAGCTTCCTTGTGAGGGAACAATGGTGTCAGGTTTAGTTTTTTCACTAAACTAGCAATTGGCCCTGAGGGATAATAATTATGGAGCCCAAAATAACTTCTTCAGGTGACAATGATGACCTCATAGCAATAAATGATTTGATGAAATCCATAACGAAGTCGATTGCCTCAAAAACATAAGTTGAAGAAGAAGGAGTAAACAAAGTTAATTTCTTTGTTAATGAACTCTTCTCCACTCTAGAGCCAATCTATGAAGAATCTTCCTTGGAGCCATCATTGAAAAGCTAGTAGAGGAAGCACATAGACCAGAATTAGCTATAATCCTTTTGATGCCTTAACCTCCTCTATCCATCCGCATTCAATAGAAGAGGAAGAGGATAGAGCATCAGAAAACGGTGCCCCACCTGGTGAAGAAGCTAGTGCTTTTGCCTCGCCTCATATGCTTAAAACTGTTCCCTATTGACTCTGATTTTGGCATACCATCCTCTCCACCTTATGCTACTGCACATGCTACCATACAGGCTCATTGCCTAAGTCTAGGGAGATGATACCCCTAGACATTCCTGAGCTATCTCCTAAGCCTCCAGCACCCATTAACTTACCGCCTTCATCCTCAAGCGACTCCAGGAGGCTTCAGCTTCATCTGTCATTCTTAGCATCTAAGAAAGATAGCCTCCAGATAGGATTGGCGTGAGGCAACGATCATAGAGCACATGCCTAGCTCAAACAAAATGAAGAACTAACTTCAATTCTTCAAAACAACCAAGAGATTCTACAATAGCTGAGATGACAAAGATAAAGATAGTGTCTTTGATTTCAAGCACACCTCCTTTTTTATGATGACAATAGGGAGAAGAAGAGAGTTGAAGAAAATCAAGTGCTATGGAGTGATATGGAATTCAGGGGAGCTTATACTGAGGGGGAGCTTAGAGAATTTTTTTAGCATGCATATTCTTTTGTCATTTAGCTTTTCTTTAAACATGTTTTGACATTTTATCATGTTTTATACAACTAGTTTTATCTTATCAAAAATCATGCTTATGCTATATCTAGTTGAATCTGATACATATATGTCTTAAACGTTGTTTCCTTTAAAGCTATGATACATATCGATGCCTACTTATCATGCTTAGCTAATCATACTTCATGCTTGTTGAATATGTTATTTTATCTCTTAAGCATCTATTATGATTGGCTTACTCATTGGCAGGCTTAGATATTGAGATCATATGTGTATTTGTGATTAGCTTTAGCAAGTATATTTTGAAGCACAATTTCTTATATTGTTGCTCTGATACTCATATTTATCTTATGTGCTTCGATGTGTATAATATGCTTAAAATCTTTCAATGAAACACATTCTCTCTATCACACATATGAGATGTTCTCAAATATGCTTTGATCAAAATAAAGTTGTATATAGTCTCTGACGTTCTTTAGAAACTTGTTCTTACAATGTTTTGACGCAACTAAGATCAGTTGTGAGCTTTAGAACGTTCTCAAAGTGTGCTGCTTATAGGGCATATAATGTTTTATGTCTGTGTTATATGTATCAGTGAATGGGTTCTCACAAAAAGCATGAGCATATGTTTCGAGTTTTGTGTAACACCCTAATAATTAACTCACACGCCTAGGACGTATTCGTTGATTATTAGATATTACTCTTTGTTTCAGTCTTTAATCATTCTAAAAAAAATACTTAATGAAAATATGAGCCAATTTTTTTTTTTTTTGGAACATAATTGAAACGTGAACGCGCATAACATAAGCGATTATTAGCATAGAGCGGAACATGTAAAAGAACAACATAAACAGAAACATTATATAAGCTCCATAACAAGATCATCCATAAGCACACCATACTTAAATATATAAATAAACTACCCACCCATGAAAGGTGAGTTAAGTTCGTACATCATCATAAAAGGAAATACATGAAAAAGGAAAATACAATGGAAAACATACCCACCTAGTGCACCTATGATAGATAACCTCAACACAAAAGGAGGCTATCCTAAGCTAGTGGTGTGTGTGCACTAAAAGCCCTCCAAGAACTCTATGGCGCTGGCCCTGAAAAAGTGGAACGTAACTAATCCATGAGCGAGACCTATCGGGAAAGCATACGCATGCCCATATGAGGGATGCATGGATGGTCTCTGCGTGAACCTTTTGCTAACCACCGTCCTCTACTACCCTCCGCATACGTGGAGGAGTGGGGCAGAACTTCTGAGTACATATGAGTGGGTGTGTCCTCGAGAGACCGTCTCCGAGTGCCTCAAATGAGGGACATAGTCTAGAAGTCATGACAGATATTAGAGGGTACGTGCATAGAATCCTCTCATTATGCATACGTGCCCACTCGAAGACCATGTCGCCAGGGGGATGTCGAGAGAATCGATAGCTAGGAACGGGGTATGTGAATGGATGTCCTATGAACATGAAAACTCTAACGGCACAACATTCCTCAAAATGATACGATCGGCTTAGGATCAAAATGTACCTCCTAGGTGGGGGTATCAATGAACACTACGAATGTCACTATCGAATCTGAAGACATGATGCAAAGGGAAGAAAGAGGGAGTGAGAATCTTATTAAAGAATCTCAGGAGGGTATCCTCCTATCTAAGGTGACATCATCATCGTCTTTAGGGACCTCGAGTTTCATTATGAAATAGTGAGCATACAAAGATTCATTTATTAAGTTCTGAAGCATCCATTGCTGAGGTCCATTCATTTTATCATGCGTCTTGTAATGCATCATACTTCTTTATGGCATGCAATGCTTAACTTTCTATCATACATCTTTTATCATAGCAAATAAGATATGCATAGAACATGATTCATGAATGACATTTCTTAGTTCTTTAGGTGACGTAAAGTTAGCTCATCATTATATCTTGCGGCCACCCTATTACTATTCCCTTTTGAGAGTACTTCTAGGTTATGAGCTCATACCTCACTAGTCGTCACTAGCATATACTTATCCCTTTTGATAAGTTAAAGTCGCGACTTAAAAGTACGGGATAGGGGCAAGAATCACCTTTTCACCACCTATAGTTTGATGGGTCCAAAGGATCATTTTCTTATATTTCTTAGTCACCTTAAGTCTTAGCATGTTATATCATGATGCAAAACATAACTCATAATCGTCATCGCATTTTCTCATAACTCATGCAGAAGCATTTCCAACGTTTGCAAGAGAAACTATAACATGCAACATGATTGATTCTATCTTTAAAGATCAAGTACTCACATAGCATCATACAACACAAAAATTCAACATTCCAAAGCATCAAAGAAAACATCATCACATAAATGTACCTTTAGTAACCGAACTTCTAAAACCGGTAACTCTAATTGTCAAATTAGTTTCTTATGCATCTAAGGGGTTTATAATCATCATTACCATTAATTATTTAGCTCAAGAACATTATTAACCCAAGTTGGATAGCATAGGCAATAAAAGAATTCAAGCTTTACGTGCTTAGAAGTTGCGTTTTACACCCTTTCTCATTACCTTTCCTATGATGCTAAAATCAATTCCTAAACCATCTCTAAGTCATTCTTACTCAAATAAACATAATAAAACCTGATTATCATAATTTTAAAGGTGCTGGAATAGAATGTTAAATTCTTGTCCTTAGGAGTTCTAGAATTCTCATTTTCAATTCTTTTTAACTACAAAGTTTGCTTAAAGTGCCAAGAACAATTAACACATCAAAAGACAAGGTATTTAACACATTTAAATCATCTAAAACAAAAATTAAAGGTGCAGAAAATTTAAAGACAAGGCCAAAACATAAAGAGTATTATAAGCATAAAACAAGGCATTTCTAGTAACTAAACTTTATAAGAAACCTCTTGTTGTGTGAATCAAAATGGCGAGTCTTGAGCACTAGATCCATTCCTTTTTAGTGATGGCATAATTGTAAACATGTAATGCAAGCCTCATTCTTAGTCTTTTTAAGTTGATAGCAAGAAAGATAAATATGCTATGCAAGGAAATATAAACATGAATGTAAAGACTTGAATATAAACATGAATGCAAGGACTTGAAAGTAAACATGAATACAAGTCCATTTCTTTATTTTAGTGCTCTAGGCCTCTTAGAGTATTTACTCTAAATCACATCTCAACTTTAAGGTTGAGATAGGTAGGCTTTGAGATTAGTTGTTAAGTGATAACTTGAAAATAAATATGCTAGACAAGGAAATATAAACATGAATGCAAGGACTTGAAAGTAAACATGAATGCAAGTCCATTTCTTTATTTTAGTGCTCCAGGCTCAAGATTACCACTTTAACAACATAACAATATCATCTAATAAAACTTTCTTAAATAAGCTACTTAGCATAATCATCATACTTTGTGAAAGCAAAACTCAAGCTCTAGAGGTTCCATTGTGATGAACTCATAGTCATCATCTAGAAACTCTCATCATTAAGCTATCATGAGGAACCTTTAAAGCCTTGAAGGCTGAAAACATAAGAGAAAGGAAAAGAGAAACCAAATGGCATAGCCTAAGGAAGAGCATCAAATCATCATTTTAAACCAAGAACAACATTTAATAAAGCAAGAAAATAACTTGGAATACAACTCCCTACCAAAGTTTGCTTAAGGGAAGGAAATAAAGCTTGGTTCTTGAAGTGAAAAAGAAGAAAATCTTCTTAGAACTTAGAGAGGGAATTCGGCCAAAGGGGAAAAAGGAAGAAAGGAAGTTGTGTTTAGGAAATGGTGGAGGAAAGGAATTCTTTGAGCTTAGGGAAGAAAGCTTAGAGTTTTCACGTGTGTGTAAAGGTTTCAATGAGCTTTCATACATGCCTATTTATAGAGAAAAATGAAACACATGGATGGCCTTTGGGGGGAAGATGACTGATTGTGAACACCCATTTTGTCCGACCCAAAAACCAAAAAAGGAAAATGTTTTCAATCCATTTGAAAAGTCCTTAACCTTTGTTGTTATTATTTGTGTTAAGTCCATTTCATGTTTTAGTTTTTTTTTTCTAGATTAAGCTCATTGCATTTCAAAAAAAAAAAAAGAGAAACCCATTACGTTTATTTTGTTGTTGTCATTGTTTGTTTCTTTTTGTACTGTTTCATCTTCAAAAAAAAAAATTAATTAGCCCATTTCATTTTCATTTTAATTTATTTTTATTTGTTAAAAAAAAAACAACAAAAAAGAGAAGATTTCAGGCGTTTCTTTATTATTTTAAAAAAATGATGATGATGACAGGTTGATTTTTGGTGCATGTGCATCGTTTTTAATTTTATCATTTTCAGGTGGTGCACCATTTTCAATCTTGTCCCTTCTTTTTTTTTTAAAAAAAGGAGAAAAGCAGGCATGTAGGGAGTGGTCAGGCAGAGCGTGCAAAAGAAAAGAAATCGCCGAACAAAACAATGAGAATTTTCAGAAAGAACGAAACAATCCCGAAAATCAAGCATCATTGGGATAAAATCAAAGATCACATGCCATGTTTGAAATCTACATACATGGTTGTGTATAAATTCAGGAAAAAAAAAGAGAAAAGGGAAAAGGAATCGGATCTGTTTTTGAACACTAAAAAATTTTCATCACCATTTGTCTGGAAACAATTTTGCAATACACACAAAAGAAAATCAGCAAGGATTCCAGGTAAACATTTTTTTGCAATTGTTGATTCATTCTTTTAGTGCCTATTCTCCTGTGTCCTTCAAAACCCACATCTTGTTAAGAGCCAAAAATCAAAACAATGAACAAAATCAAGCCCAATTCCCATTCCATCATCCAGTAAGCACAATACCATAACCATAAAATCACAGATCAAATCAAAGTCCAAAACAAATCATCATCAATAGTCCATAACAAAAGTCTTCATCCCTAAATCAAAGCCAAACACAGTCCTCAATTTATTCAAAAAAAAAACTAGAAACCAAACATCAGAGAACATACAAAAATTGGGTCAATCTTCATCAAAATAAATCCCAAACCAATAATCCATGATACCCGTGAACAAAAAACAAAAGGAAGAAGGAGAAGGAAAAGGGGACGCCATGGCCGGCCGCCACCTGGTTTCATCACTATGGCTTCATGCCTTGTGGCCGAGAACCACCAATACCACGAGCCCATCACCGCGCGCGATCAATACCACTCCGCTTTGAAATCGGTCATCACCGCAAGCACTTTCTCTTTCTTGCATCTCGGAGTTCGCGAACGAGTCGTGACGCCGCGCGAGAAGCATCACTGCACCCGCGTACCCCCAACCACCATGGTCTCTCACGCGCGCAGATTGCTACCTCCCTTGAGATCGTCCTTCCAACATCACGCCCCTCTCGTCCGCCCATCCTCTCTCGCGATGCCGCCACTCCCTCAGAGCGGGATCCCGTGTGTCACCGCGGCTTCCTCACCGTCGCATCACACTAGATCGCGGCCTCTGCCCATCGCGTGTGAGCCACGCCGCCACACCTCTCGCTCACGCGTCCCTTCCTCTCGCCCTCTCTCTCTCTCGGCTTTCTCTCTCTTTTTGTGAATGGATGAATGTGTGAACGTGGGTGTATGTGGGTATGTGTGGATGAGAGTGATTGAGATAAAAGCCTCACCATACCTTCTCTCTCTTTGTGCCTTTGTCTCTGTTTTGAGATGGAACGTTAATGCTTGTCTTGGGACCTTAAGGGTTGGTTTTTTTTTTTTTAAGTTATTTTTTGTTTTTGGCACAAAATACATGGGCTTTGTTTTTTTTTTTGGTTTGAATTCATTTTTTTTCTTTTGTGTTTTGCCTTGAGTAAAGAAAAAGGGATGTCTCTAAAAAAGAATTTTTTTTTTATTTTAACGCAATGGATCAATAGTTTTCCCTTTTAATGATAGTGTTAATTTAGCCGTGACGGCTTATTAATCCTATAATCTAGAATATTTAGCCTAAACAACTTGAAATTTAAAACCACTTTTTCAAAAATAAAATCAACTAACCTGCAATTATATGTTAAAGAACTACGTAACTTTGAGTTCCCCATTGCACAGGGGATACGTAGGAGTTGCAATTTTGATCCCTGTCAAGTTCAAAATTAAATTTTTATAATTTATGTCTTACTTGTAAATAATTTTTTTTTTCATATGAAATATTTTATGTTATTTTTATATTATTTGAGAAGTATTTTTTAAATAAAATGTTAATTTAGCCGTGACGGCTTGTTAACTTAATATTGTGGACATTTTAGCTGTGAAAGCTTAATGATCCAAAAACTTCTCTGAAAATTTATTTTTCCCTTTTATAAAAAAGATATTAAAAATATTTCATTTATCTTGTTTGTAAATAATTCATAAAATTTTCTATTATATTCAATTTAAATTGGTCATTTATTTGTTAAAATTTTTTATTTCAAATAAATGTTAATTTAGCTTACGGCTTGTTAACTTATTTTAGACATCTAACCTTAGGCTTGATGTTCCAAATTTTCTTTAAATTTTCTTTTATTATTTTATGTTTTATTTTCTTTTCATAGAAAGTATCAAAATAAATTTTTATCTTATTTATTAATATTTATAATTTATAAGAGAGTTTTGTTTTCATGTGTTTAAATTAAATTTTTTTACTTATTTTATTTCAAATAAGGATGTTGATTTAGGTGACGGCTTGTTGACTCAATATTTTGAATATTTGAATCGTGACGATTTGATGTTTCATAATTTTTCTTAAGAATTTTTTTTTTTGATATCCTTGTAAATAAATAATGACATAAATATTTTGAAAGGTTATTAATAATTTGCACAATTAATAAGTACCATCTAAGGACGGGTGTACTAAGGGTGCGTAAGATTAAATCCCTACCCTTCTCTATGCATAACCGACTCCGACTCTAATTTGGTTACAAAGACCTTTTCTTTAAAAATGGGTTTTTCCGTGTTTTCTCAATTTAAATAAACGTGGTGGCGACTCCTAATTATAAACATTTCTTTTTGCGTCCGTCGGTTTCCTGCGACAACGGTCATGAAGGAGAAAAGAGAGAAGAAATATCTCTTTGATGGGTACGGGTTTGGGTATGGCTAAGCATGGGTGAAAGCATGGTCCAAGGCATGGTCTAAGCATGGTTCTTTGAGTGTAATCAAAACAACATGTGATGAATTGAGGGGAGATATGGCTTCGGAAGACAGCCAAGGGAGGAGGAATTATGTCATCTATTTGTCGTTTAGGGGTGTGTTTGGGTGTATCTTTGATTAGGCTATTGATTAGAAATTTGTAAGTAAGTGTTTAGGTAAAGTAATGAATAATTAAGGCTATCAAGACATAATTAAGGAGTTGTTCTTGCTTCATTAGCGAAATAAAAACTTATTTTGTATATAAATCCTTTACAAACACAATTCCTTAATTTAAGGAATTGGAGAGAGAAAATACTATTCAAGATTCCATGACATGACATCTTAATTTTTAAATCAAAGATTAAGGTGAATCTAAGCAATCTTAGGTTCTAATTAACCTTAATAAATTATTTTACTCTAGATTAGTAATTAGAATTTACTAATCTTGAATTAAAGCCTAATATTGCTTAGGTTTTGCTAATTACGTTATTAAGCCCAAAATACACATAGCTAAGGGCAAAATGGTAATTTTCCACAAAAACCTCCTGGGCTACCCAGGCTTAACCAATTGTTAAATATAGATAAAAAAAACATCATTTGAAACCTTTTGGCGAAATTCGGGTTCGATTGGCACTATGTTCTGTAAAACAACCACAGGGCGTTTTGGTAATTTTGCTCATCGAAACTCAAAAATGAGATTCTTCCTTATTACCACACATAACACATATAATACCCTATCATATTCAAAACATCCCTTGAGGATGGCCGGGTCCGATCCTCATTTTCCTGTAAAATGACCTCAGGGGCATTTGGTAATTTATACACTGGAAAATTCCTGGGCATTACATTTTGCTTCTTAAAAATCAATTTCTTTCATGCTCTGATCCTTATGAGAAAAGTTTCTCAACTCTTAAACAAGAAGTTCTTTTATGCTTTGTGTTGAAAATATTTAGGGATTGATCCTAATGAGCTTCAGAAACCCTGCATGTAATATGCTGGTATTTCTATATCAAGGTTTCTTTGAGCATCATAAACTACATAAGCATCAATATGCTTTCTTTTGATCACGCATGCTCTGTTAAAAATTGTCATATATTTTGAGCATTAGTTTTCAAAAATATCGTTTGGACAAAGTTATGCTGAATAAGGAAATTAATCAAGATATAATATCACAAGTATTACTTGCTAGTTATTCAAGCATGTGTATCTTTAGAAATTTGTTTTTAACTGAAAATCAAGCTGGTTGTGTTAAAAGAGCTTAAATGAAAATTCAGTTCATTATCATTTTGATACATCTCATAAAGTACTCTGAGTAATTTCAGGATCTTTATAAATAACAAAATCAGCTTTGATTTAAAGTTACTTAAGGCTATAAAACTTTCTTGAACCTTCCATATCATGCATTAAGAAAAGAACTTTATGTATGTTCAAGCTTGTGATGTTCCGAAAGAATAGCTATTATCATAACATTTTCAACTCTATTTCTTTTAATATCTCTTCAAAAGATTTTCTTCAAATTGGTTTGTCATCATCAAAAGGGAGATTGTTAGTTCCAAAATCCTTCAGAAACCTTTAATGTAATATGTTTTGAGTGACAATAAAACCAATTCAAAGAAAATATTTTGAAGAACGACTAATGTCTTTCTTGAGTTTCTTGTCATAAGCATGCAGGTTATTTCTAGATTGCATAACGCAAACTTAAAGCAAGAATAATTTTACTTTGCATGTGCAAATTTGATTTATCCCATATAAAGAAATTTAACTTAATAGAAGTGAATATTATATCGTGCAAAGTATGCATACATGCCTTTTGGATAAAAAGATATCAAAGACAAGTACAGGAAACCAAGTTTTGGGACTTCAGAAAGTAGCACGAGACTTCAGAAAGTATACCTGAAATGAAGATATGCATCAATCTCTGAAGCCAATGTGTTCCACTATCTTCAATCATCATGATCACAAATCTTTCAACATCATAAAGCTTGGATTGAAGATCTAAAAACCAAAGATTCATGAAAGGACTGATTCCGCACTTCAAAAAGCTCACTTTACTGAGAGTGAACGTTACGAAAAGGAAGGAAATTTGAATTTTTGAAATTGAAATTTAAAGTCAAACCTAGTTTCAAACTTCAGTCATATCTTCTACCAACTTGGTCAACAACCTCAGCTTCTAGAAAAAGGATTTTAGAAACCACGATTAGAAAGTAAGAGTAATTCTGAAGTAACATCTCATATCTCACAACAACTTCTACAAAAGCTCTCACAATGGATAGGGTACACTTCTAGATTGCTTTTCCAAGACACAAACGGATGATCAACACGTGTCACTTGGAGATCTGATCAAGGTTAATGGTCACAATGGAAGATCATCTATAAATAGAGATACTGTGCTTTAACATCATCAAGACTAATATTGCACCAGGGAGGAAACTCTGTGCAAATCTCTCTTCATATCTAGCAAGGTTTATCATATCATCATGCAATCAGTCTCCTTGCTTGTGAAAATCTTTTTTCCACATTCTTGAATAGTTATATGATCTTCCTAGGAAAGTTGTGGGAAAAAAGTCATTCAAGTTATTCCAGGATCATTTGTAACACCCTAACTCTTAACTTCATATGCTCGAGTCGCATTCTAGTTAGTTATTAGTTGTTACGTCTTTGTTTCAGATCTTGACTTACTTTTTTTAAAATACGAGTAGTAAAATATGACTAAATTTTTCTTTTTGAACTTAAGAATGCGAGCCGCACATGCGTATAGATACCGACTATTAAACATAAAACATAATAACCTTATATACATCATCATAACTGTAACACCCTAATAATTAACCCAATACACCTAGGCAGTATTGATTAATTACTAGACTTTACTCTTTGCTTCAGTTCCTTAATCATGCTTTGAAAATACTTAGTGAAATTACGAGCCATTTTTTTTTTAAACATAATTGAAAACGTGAGCCGCGCTTAACGTGAATAATTTAGCAAAATTTAAAAGACACATAGGAATTTACAAACATCACATCATAATATATTGGCTCCATCATACAGCATCCATAATTACATATCATATAGATATTTTGCCTACCAACAGAATAAGACTAAGTGTAGGCAATCTAATAAAACATAAATAATATATGGATGGAAGGACATCCATTAATGGCACCTAGTAATAACACTCCAGGGATAGGGATAGATATCTGAAATATACGAGTGAAACTAGGATTCAAGTTCAGGTTCCTGAGCCTCAATGTGATTCACGAACGCTTCCTTCCTTTCTGAAGACGAGATGGAAAGAAAAATAGAGGGAGTGAGAAACTTATAAAAAGAATCTCAGTAGGGTACTCACCTCATGATGCATTGTGTCATCATCATCGTCCCCAGGAACCTCGGGTTATTATGAAATAGTGAGCATGCTAAGATTGATTTATTAAGTTCGAAAATATACTTTACCGAGGTTCGTCCTTTAATCATGCGTCTTATAATGCATCATAAACTTAGCATGTCATGTTTATAATGAACTTTTCCTTTCATATATAATAACATAGTTATGCATAAAATCACATCATATTCCTCATCATCATTTCATAATACTATGCATAGCAGAATATCATATTTCTCATCATCATCTCATAAATACTATGCATAGCAGAACATCATATTCACATAATGCATTTACTTAGTTTCTTAGGTGACTTAAAGTTACTTTCATCATCATTTTCCTGGGCCACCCTATACTCCACCCTTTTGGGAGTAATCTAGGTTATGAGCTCATACCTTGCTAGTCGTCACACCACATACTTATCCCTTTTGATAAGTAAAATTTCGTCTCTACCCTTTTGAGAGAACAGACTAGGGGGCAAGAATCACCTTTTCACCGCCTATAGTTTGATTGGTCCAAAGGATCATTTTCTCATATATTTTGAGTCACCTTTAAGTCTTTGCATGTTATATCATAATACAATTCTTCATTCATAATCATCATAACATTTTCTCATTTATAGTCTTATGCCGAATAATATATACCAACTGTAATCATGCATCTGGAGATTTCAGAAAGAGAGGTGGGTCACAATGGACACGCTTAAATACCAAATCTTTCCTTAGCCAGAATCTTTCCAAATTGCACTCTTAGGAATACACTTTCTTCCAGGAAAGAATATGTCTTTATTTCATGCATAAGTTTTCATTGTTTGCAACAACAACTATAACATACAAACCAGGGAATCAATCAATGACACCAAATTCTTAATAAGCATCAAATCACATTTTAAGTACACATAAATTACTAGCTTCCCATAAAATTCTTACAAAGTTTTAAAACTCTTTTAGAACTAATTCTTTTTGTTAAACTTGAAAGAAGTCATAGGACTTTAGGCCTAAATTAACCATGGGACCGATTTATAACTTGAAAGAATGTTCATAATTAAATCTTTCACTTAAGATAAAAGGAGCAAGTCTTGAGCTTTAGAGATTTAGGTGACATCTTTGAATTATTACCATGCTATGCAACCTTATTTTAATCTTATCTTTATAAGGTGATAGCTTGGAATTATAAACATGATATGCAATTCCATTTCTTTATCTTTAAGATTTAAGGTGATAACTTGAAAATTAAACATGATGCAAGAACTTGTAATATAAACATGATGCAAGAAACTAGCGCGGTACGCATAGGAAGGAGGAAGAAGAATCTTAAGCAACTGAGCGGCGGTAGTCCGCATAGGACCGGTGAGGGAGATGAGAATTTTTTTTTAAGCTCCAATTCTCAAGACTTCTTAAAGAATAAATTCTTTAACTCCAATTATCTCATTTCTTCGCTTATGATTCATAAGCAAGTCTTTGAGCTCTAGGATTTTTAGGTGATGACATAAAATAAACATGCCATGCATTGACTCTTTTAGCCATTATAAAATAAAGTGAGAGCATAAAATAAACATGAGATGCAACTTCTTTATTATCTTTAGAGATTAAGTGACAACTTGAAATTTAAACATGAAATGCAAGCTTGAAATTTAAACATGAGATATGCAAGTTCATTTATTTATTCTTGAGAATTTAGTTATGACATAAAATAAATATGGCTATGCAAGGCATAAACTTAAACGTGGATGCAAGTTCACTTGATCTCTTTACTAGAGCTCCTTCAAGACTTTAAGAGAATTATGTTTTCAACCCAATTTATGTATCTTAGCAAGACAAAGTAAAAATACATATTTCATATTCAAACCTCAAGATAAAAACATTATTCTTTAAAGTTTTGCATTAAATGGAATGTTCAAGCTTTAGAGGCCTAACTTGTGATGGATTTACAACCCATATTCAAGGTCCTCATCATCAAGCCATCATTTCATTCCTTCCTAGGCCATTTGGCCGAAACCATGAAAGGAAAATAAGGAAAGAAAAACTGAAATTTTAGAAGCTTTGGAAACTAGTGAAACCTTCAAGTTTTAGAGATCTAACTTGTGAAAGCTTTGCAACCAACACTCAAGAATCTCATCATCAAACCATGGTCTCATCATAAGCTAGGCCATATGGCCAAAATACTTTAAAAAGAAAGGAAGAAGAAACTGAAATGAAAACTTAAAAGAAAGCTCATGAAAACATCATTTTTGAGCTAGAAACATAACTTGTCTTAGCATAAAATGAACTTAGAAACACCTCCCTACCTAATTTGATTTGAAAGAAAGGAAGAGAACTTGGTTTCCTTGAGTGAAATGAAGCAAAATATCCTTGAAAAGCTGAAGGGAGAATTCAACCAAGAGAAAGAAAGAAAGAAAGCTTTTGGTGCTCCTAAGACTAGAATTTGTGTAAGTTATGAACTAAGCATCTAAACTATCTTCAAGCATGCCTATTTATAGAGATTTTGCAGCTCATAAATGGACAAAGGAAGGAAAGAAATCTGACCAAAAATTAGAGGAAAAAAAATAAGGAAGAAAAATCATTTTGTTTGGTGGCTTAAAACATGGAATCATGTTTCCATGTTTTCATGATTCTTTGTTTTCATTCTTTGGATTTTTGTGTAATAATTTTCTGACTTATTACTCAATAATTTCGTGCATTACAGCCTTGTGGAAGAGGATTTTGTGTGTTCCATGTATTTTTTAGGTGTAGGCAAGGTATTCATGCAATTTAGAGAATTTACGGTTAAGGGTTTAAGTGAATTACTAAGCAATTTGGGTGTTTTAAGCAATTTTAGGTTCTAATCAATCTAAATAAATAATTTTGACTCTAGATTAGTAATTAGAATTTAATAAGCTTTAATTTGAGCCTAATATTGCTTAGGTTTCGTTAGACGAATCAAAAATCTCAAAATTTGTAAAACTGCACAAAGAGAGGGGCAAAACGGTCATTTTACTTAAAAATTGCCCGAGACCACCCGAGCTTAACCAATGGTTAATCATGGCTTAAAAACACCTTTTAACACATTTTAGTGAGGTTCGGGCTAGTGGGCACGCAAATCGAAGTTAAAAGCCGTAAGGGCGTTTTGGTCATTTCGCGTCGAGCTCAAAATTAGGATTCTTCTCCTCTATTAACACACATAACACAAACAATCCCTTATTAACATCAAAACATCCCCTTGAGGATGGGTGGGGCCCACGATCCTCATTTTGGTAAAATAACCTCAGGGCATTTTGGTCATTTTACACATACAGAAAATTGGGGTTTGCAATACTTGCACGAATTGCTCCTAACTTCTCTTCTAACGTTATATTCCTTTATTAAGGATTGTTTGGTCTCAAATTTTATATAATATTTACCTACGGTAATTCGGTAATTCCTAATGATAGTAAAAATTAAGTAAAAATTGGGGCGTTACAATAACAACCATGAATAAACTATAGAATAATCACGATATAAATTATAGTAGTATATCATAATCATAACATAACAACGATGTTCTTATAAATATAAAGACACCTAGGGGTATCAATTACACCAAACAACTTTAACTAACGCAAAACAAAAGGTTATCAAGGCTAGACTAGTCTTCATGCTTCCGCGCCCTCTGACTTGACTAGATGATGTGATTCCTACGCCCGCGCCTAAAGGAAGATCACGAACATCTGCATCAATCCCATCTAGAGACGACAAGGAAAACAAAGGGGTGAGAATACTTATACAAGATTCTCAGGTAGGTTCCGACTTTAACACAAGTGTCACCGTCGTCGCCCCAGCCACTTCGGGTTTCATTGTAAAAGAGGTGTACATGCATAGGTTCAGTTTTAATTTCTCAAATCTTATTATCTAAAGTGGGTTTCTTTTAGCATGAGTCTTGATGGTATGAATGCATAGATATTTTATGTATGCATGGCAATGCTTGAGCATGACATTCACGTACTCAACATATATCACTTAATCATCAGCACCAATGGAACAACCACGAAACATATGCATGTACGTCTTTTACTTATCATAATAGAACTCTTCGAGTTCCTTTCTTAACTTTTCCAGCCTCATCGTAGCCACCAAAATCCACCCAACATGCCACCCTAATTTTCACATGGTCACTAAAACTCCGAATCACCTATCGCTTAGGAATGAGCTCATCCTAACTAGCCATTGCTAGATTCATATGAAAAGATTGGGAATCATATCTCTTTCTTGGATCACCCCGTACAACCCTTAACTCAGGAAGTCATAATGGGATCATTTCCTCATTATCATATCTTGTATAGATGCAACATGAGCATATAACCATAGAACATCATATAACATGTCCTCTATTCATATCTCATAATCTCATGCATTGTAAACATAGCATACCACATCATCATAGCAACATGCCACACATCCATACATTCTCATACTCATGGTATTTAAAACATTCACATATATCAAAGCAATACTCACTTGATCTCATCCTTACCTCACATCCCCTTATCTTAAGATATCTTATGCTTTGGCCCTCATGAGTCTTAAACTTGCCTTCTAATCATCCTAATACCCATTATAGTTCTTTATAACACCTAAGGGATCATTACTTACAATTCTCACTAAGATTTATGTTCACTAGTATATCCAAACAGCATGACATCACTTAGCAGAAAATTATTATACGCTTACTGGGTCCTAGAATCTCCGTTTTGACCCTCTCTAAGTTCCGTCTTCACCTAAGGCTCTATATTCAACTCATAAACCAATTATGAGGGATTCCTACACATATCCACTAATTATAAACCATTTTTCTTAAGTTTAATTATGCTGAACAGAATTTACAATTTGTGCATCTAAGTGTTCTAGAATTCGTTTTTAAGTCCTTTCTAGTTACTTGTTCTTTCCTAACTTCTCTAAATCGTTCCTTGCTTCACTCAAACATAATTTTACACATTTTAACACCATAAAATAGAATTTATACAGTGGCCAAGTATACAAGACAGAATCTAAAATACAAGCATCACATAATCACATAGATTCATGATTTAAATGCATATAAGTTGCTAGTGTTCCCTTGGAATCATTTTAGAAACTCAAAACTCTTTTAGAAACCAATTTATCTCATCAATATCATGAAAATACAAGTGAGGTCAATAGCTAAATTATTTAGCTCATAAAATAGTTTTAAAACATAAAATCTTGTTCATAACATTCTTTAAGTACACCTAATGCTTAGAAAATTCCAAGACATAGGCTATGGGCACTTATAATTAGATGAACTCATCTCAAGTCCATCATCATCATCACAAGGCCGAAATGGCTTCCTTGGGATGCCTCCATTTTCTAAAACTTTATGTAGATACTTGGGCAAGTCTTTGAGCTCTAGGATATTTAAATGATGACATAAACTTAAACATGCTATGCACTTGTTTTACTCTTCATTATAAAATAAAGTGAGAGCATAAAATAAATATGAGATGCAACCTCATTATTATCTTTAAAGATTAAGTGATAACTTGAAATATAAACATGAAATGCAAGCTTGAAAATTTAAACATGATAATGCAAGTTCATTTAGTTATTCTTGAGAGCTTAGTGATGGCATCAAAATAAACATGCTATGCAAGGCATAAACATAAACATGAGTGCAATTTCATTTTATCTTAACTAGAGCTCTTACAAGACTTTAAAGAAACATCACAACCTTAACCCAATATGTATCTTAACAACATAAAGTGAGCTTTAGAGTTCTTGGCACCAAGACTTCAAAGAAGTCTTTGGTTTTGAACTTCATCATCAAGCTCAAGAAAATGGACTAAGACATAAACTTCAACACTTTATCAAATCAAACATAAAAGAACTACTTATATTCTTTATTTTATTGCTCATGGGCTTCAATCTAGAGTAAACTCTTAGAACGACCAACCAACTTTAAGGTTGACAAGGATAAGCTTAGAGCTCTTTGAAAACATAGGATTAATTTTCTTAACAAAACTTTTAGTGATCTACTTAACATTTTTATCAAACTTTGTTCAAATAAAGGAAGAGAAACCGAAACCATTAAGGAAAAGGAAAAAAGAACCGAAAACTTTGAGGAAGAAAAGAAAGGAAAAACCGAAAGCATGAGCAAGGAAAAAGGAAAGAAAACACAAGCATATATGGTCCAAGACCAAGTTTTTCAAGCTTTAGAGGTTCTTACATGGCATCACAAGACCATTATCTTGAAACCTCATCATCAAGCCAAAGTTTACTCATGAAAAGGCTCCAAGGCCGAAAAAAAAAGAAGGAAAGGCTTGAAAAACCAAGAGAAAACTAGAAACTTTCTTGAAGAAAATAAGTAAAACTTTGAAATAAAACCCCTACCTAAAGAAATCTTGAAAGAAATGAGAAGAAACTTGGATTCTTATGGAATGAGAAGACAAAATCTTCTCTTTGGTGAGGATGATGGTTCAAGCAAGGAACTCAAGGAAGATGAATTTTCCTTGAAAAAGTAAGCTTGGAAATGGAAAGATTAAGTGTTTGAGAGGTGGTTTGAGGTGGAGGAGTGGTGGTTCAAGGTTGTTTGTGGTGGTTTGTGGTGGTGGAAAGGTTTCTTTGATGGTGGAGGAAAAAGAACAAGATGAAGAAGAATTGAGAGGAAAAGAAAGAAAATTTCAAGAAAGCTTGAACTTGACAAAGCTTCTAAAGTGTAACCAAGTTCTTCAAAGCTTGGTATTTATAGAAAATTGAAACATTGTGGCTGTTTTGAGAAGGTGTAATGCCCCGATTTTGGATGAGTGCAAATGACCAAAATGCCCCTGAGGTCATTTTTACCGAAATTCAGAAAGTTTGACCAGTCCTCGAATGGGTCAACTCAATGTTTGAAGGGATTGTATCTGTTACATTTGATATCCGAGGTGAAAATCTCGTTTCTAAACTTTCGGCTCAAAATGACCAAAATACCCCTACTGTGTTCTACACGGGTAAAGGTGCCATTTGAGCCTGGAATTTTCCAGGAAGTTTAGAATGATGTTTTGAGTGATATTTGATGTTTAGTTGCTGTTGGTCCTGGAGTTTTAGTGCAAAATTACCATTTTGTCCCTCTAGATGTATAGTGAGCCTAATGACGCAATTAAGCAAACCTAAGCAATATTAGGCTCTAATCGAAGATTAATTTATTTCGATAATTAATCTAGAGTCAAAATAATTTATTAAGGTTAATTAGGACCTAAGATTGCTTAGTTAAACTCTAATTGCATTCTTAATTCAAGATTCCTAGTCATGGAATCTTGAATAGTATTTTCTCTCTCCAATTCCTTAAATTAAGGAATTGTGCCATACCTCATTTGACCAAAAGAATGATTTTAAATTGTTAATCTAGCAAGATTACCCTCCTAATCAAGTCTTGACAACCTTAATTAGCCAATTACCTCACCTAAACACTTTCTTACAACTCCTAACCAAAACCTTAATCAAAGAAACACCTAAACACATCATTAAACCACAATTACATGAACAATTTTTCCTCCCCCTTGGCTGCAAAATTCTGGCCGAATGCATGGCCTCCAAGGAGTGTCACATGTTGAATTTTTTTCACTCCAAAGACCATGCCTTGCCCATACTTATGCCCATACTCCACCATGCTTGAACCCATACTCAAAGCCATACCTTGTAAGAGATATTTTCCTCCCAAATGACCAAGCAAGGCCATCAGCCATCCTCCCCCAATCAGCCAACATTGTGCAAAATTTTCTATAAATACCAAGCCTTGAAGAACCTTGATACACTTTAGATCATTTGCTAAGTTTAGTTGTCTTGCACTTTCTGCATTTTCTCTCAAATTTCCCTTCATCTTGTTCATCTTCTTCTTCCTCTCAAAGAACCTTGCCACCACCACAAACCACCACAAACAACCATAAACCACCACTATTTCACCTTAAACTATCTCCCAAACACTTAAACTTTCCATTCCAAAGCTTAGAAACTCAAGGAAAAATCATCTTCCTTGAGCATCCTCCTTGGCTGAATCCATCTTCACATCCAAGAGGAGATTTTGTCTTCTCAACTCTTCAAGAATCAAGCTTTCTTTCTTCCATTTCAAAGACTTCCTTAGGTAAGGGTTTTGTTTTAAAGTTTTTGCTTGTTTTCTTCAAGAAAAGTTCTAGTTTTCTCTTGGTTCAAACTTTTTTTCCTCTTCCTTTTTCATTTCGGCCAAGAGGCCTTTTTATAAGGAGAACTTTAGCTTGATGATGAGGTTTCAAGATAATGACTTGTTGTTGTCATGTGAGAAACCTCTAAAGCTTGAAACAACTTGGTCTTGGACCATACATGTGTTTTCTTTCTTTTCTTGATCTCATTTTTGGTTTCTCTTCCTTTCTTTCTTGAATGGCTTCCTTCCTTCCCTTTTTCCTTTAAAGATTTCGATTTCCTTTCCCTTTACTTGAACAAAGTTTGCTAAAAATGTTAAGTAGATCACAAAAGTTTTGTTAAGAAAATTAATCACATGTTTTCAAAGAGCTCTAAGCTTACCCTTGCCAACCTTAAAGTTGGTCAGCCATTCTAAGAGTTTTACTCTAGATTGAAGCCCATGAGCAATAAAATAAAGAATATGACTTAGTTCTTGTATTTTGTTTAGACAAAGTGTTGAGCTTTGTGTCTATTTTCTTGAGCTTGATGATGAAGTTCAAAACCAAAGGCTTCTTTGAAGTCTTAGTGCTAAGAACTCTAAAGCTCACTTTATGTTGTTAAGATACACATTTGGGTTAAGGTTGTGATGTTCCTTTAAAGTCTTGTAAGAGCTCTAGCTAAGATAAAATGAGTTGCATGCATGTTTACATTTATGCCTTGCATAGCATGTTTATTTTGATGTCATCACTAAACTCTCAAGAATAACTAAATGGACTTGCATTATCATGTTTAAATTCCAAGCTTGCATTTCATGTTTATATTTCAAGCTATCACTTAATCTTTAAAGATAATAATGAGGTTGCATCTCATATTTATTTTATGCTCTCACTTTACTTTCTAATGAAGAATAAAATAAGTGCATATCATGTTTAAGTTTATGCCATCACTTAAATGTTCTAGAGCTCAAAGACTTGCCCAAGTATCTTGCATAAAGTTTTAGAAAATGGAGGCATTCCAAGGATGCCATTTTGGCCTTGTGGTGATGATGATGGACTTGGATGAGTTCCTCTAATCATAAGTGCCCATAGTCTCAGTCTTGGAATTTTTCTAAGCTTAAGTGTACTTAAGGAACTTTATGAACAAAGTATTATGTTTTAAATCCATTCCTTCAGCTAAAAATTTAGCTACTGACCTAGCATATATTTATATGATTTCAAAGAATAATTGATTTCTAAAAGAGTTTTGAGCTCCTAAAATGATTCCAAGAGAAACTAGCAACTTGTATGCATTTTAATTCATGAGATTAAGTGATTCTATGAAGCTTATGATTTCGGTTCTGCCCTTGATGTTTGGCCACTGTATAATTTCTGTTTTATGGTGTTAAAATGTGTAAAATTATGTTTGAGTGAAGCAAAGATCGATTTAGGGAAGTTAGGAAAAGAATAAGTAACTTGAAAGGATTAAAAATGAGAATTCTAGAACACTTAAATGCACAAGATATGCATTCTGTTCCAGCATGTTTAAAACTAAGGAAAGTGGTTTACAATTAGTGAACATGTGTAGGAATCCCTCATAATTGGTTTAGGAGTTAATTACAAAGCCGTAGGCAAAGACCGATCTTAAAAAGGGTCTAAAACGGAAATTCTAGAACCCCGTAATCATGAGCTAAATTTTCTGCCCAAAATACATAATGCTGTTTGGGATTTTTAGTATGCCTAAATCTTAGTGAGAATTATAAAAACCCATAAAAACCCATAATGAAGGTTAGGAATTGGAAGTTTAAACCAAGTAAGGGCCAGAGCATAAGATTCCATGAGAAAGGAAGTGAGATGTGAGCATGAGGTCGAGTGAGCATATTCCTAATGATGTGATTATGTTAATATCTTGAGCATGAAATCTTATTTGTATAATTGGCATGTTGATGTGATGAAGTGTTGTGCCATGTTTTGAGATGCATGAGGTTTCGAAGTATGAATGAGTTAAAGAATATGTTCATGTGAACTAGAAAGTTTATTAGTTGAGAAAGTTCCATGAGAAAGATATGTGTGAATGAGTTATGTGGCATGACTCAAATTTGAGGAAATTCGGAGTGTAGTTGTTACCCTCAAATTTCCGTTAAATTTGAGGGACTTGAGAAAGTTTTGAAAAGAAATATTTTATATGTGACATGCCGAGACGCATTTCTCCTGCTACGGTGAGAAAGGAAACCCGTGGAGGGTATGATTGGGGATCATACCAAAGCGAACAATGTCACTGGTCTTAACCATATGCGTTTCGGAGGTGAGACATACTTCTCCTGCGACGATGAGGAGAAGATAAAACCGTGAAGGCATAGACATTAGCCTGCCAAAGCGGACAAAGTCACTTGGTCTTAACTAGTTGATGCGTTTCAGAAGGAAGAAAGTCCCATGATAGGTGATTCCTTAGGTCCCCCCGTACTCAGGAGTCGGGTTTGATATTTTTATGATTCTGATTATGATTCGCTTATCAAGAGGATAAGTAAGAACTAGTGACGACTAGTTAAGGTATGAGCTCATAGCCTAGTATTAGGGGTCGGTTACTATTGTTTTCAAAAGATCATGATGTCACAAATTGAGAAATGAGAAATGAGAAATACCTTGCTTATGAAAGCGGAAAGTTGATCATGAGAAGCTACATGCCACTTATATGTGAACTACTTGTTAATGATATGTTTTAACTGTTGCCTTGTTTTGCCATGCATCCATGCTATGGTATGCTGCATACATGCATTAAGATTTATCATAAAAGACAGACCTTGGATAATTATTTTTTAAGAAAACCTCATAATGAACCTTTGCATGCTTAACCTTTTTATAATAAACCCAAGGTCCCTGGGACGTAAATGATGACATTAGGATAGAAGATTTTCCTACGAGATTCTTTAGCAAGATTCTCACCTCTCTCTGTTTCTTTCCGTCACGTCTCCAGGCGTGATGGCGTCGTTCATGATCTTCGTTGACACCCCGTGTGGGAGATGCATTACGACCCTGACCATCAGCCCTATCATTTTGACCTTGCTGTACGCATTTTTGCATACATGGGCGCCCATTTGCTTTTCCGATTTCCAGTTTCCGCTTCACCCCGACCTCTCCTTATGGCGATGATATGATCTTCGAGAGGACGTGACCCCAAGACGAGTAGAACCACCATGCCCGATCATCATCATCAGGAGTACGTGACTATTGGAGTACGTGCCCCTCATACGTCGTTGGGAGGGACTGCCGAGGATCATCCGGGATCCTATTTGGAGGATTCCGCCCTTCGGTGCCTTTGGCCACCGAGAGGGTAGCGAGGACACGGTCTCTCGCCGATGGCTATGAGGCGTACGCCAGCGAGAGGCGCCTCGCCGAGGTGGCCACGTCGTTCCATTCACCGTATGCCAACGTCCTCTTCGTTGGGCCATATCGAGGAGCTTCGGCAATCATGGGCTACATCTCCCGTCCGAGGAGTAGCGTTTTCTGGAGGCTTTTAGAGGGAGGGTCGTGATAGCTGGTAGTATCTTCTGAGGTTTTGTCCATGTATTAGCTTTCTATGTTTTGTATTTTATGTTTCCTGGACTGGAGCTCTGCCCACTGTATAGGTATGACTTCATATTATCTTTTCAGTTATGTACTAAATTACTATGAGTAATGTTATGATGGATGTTTTTATGATTAAGGTGTTCCTTATTGCTTTTGTTTTGTATGATTCATTTGCCTTACCTTGCACGATTTAGTTTCTCTTCCGCTCTATGTTTCATTTATGTTGTACGCGATGGCTCGCACTTTGCTTTACGCATATCTTTTCAAAAAAAAATTTACCTGATTTTCCGCTAAGTATTTTGCAAATGCGTTTTAAAAGGAAGTGATAACTAATAATTAATCTTAATACGTCCTAGGCGTATTTGGGTTAAATATTAGGATGTTACTAGGATGGCCGAGTTTCTTGGCCTTTGGAGGAGGAAATATCTTCAAAGCTTGTCATTCAAAGGCATGGTTGAAAGCATGGCTAGATATGGTCAAGGTATGGCTTAAGGCATGGTCTTTGAAGTGAAATAAAATCAACATGTGACTTAAAACCAAGGGTATGTATTTGGCCAGATTTTCCAGCCAAGGGGGAAAGAAATTGTCCATGTAATTGTGGTTTAGTGATGTGTTTTGATGTTTCTTTGATTAAGGTTTTGATTATGAGTTTGTAAGAAATGTTTAGGTGAGGTAATGGTTGATTAAGATTGTCAAGGCTTGATTTAGGGGTGGTCTTACTAGATTAACAATTTAAAACCATTTTCTTAGTCAAATGAAGGTATGGGCACAATTCCTTAATTTAAGGAATTGGAGAGAGAAACACTATTCAAGATTCCATGACTAGGAATCCTGAATCAAAGATGTAATTAGAGTTTAACGAAGCAATCTTAGGTTCTAATTATCCTTAATAAATTATTTTGACTCTAGATTAATTATCGAAATAAATTAATCTTCAATTAGAGCCTAATATTGCTTAGGTTTGCTTAATTACGTCATTAGGCTCACTGACACTTTTAGGGGCAAAATGGTAATTTTGCACTAAACCTCTGACCTTTCCTGCTTAACTAAACAACAAAAACCACTCATAGACATCATTCCACTTCTTGGAAAAGTTCTGGGTCAAACGGCACCTTTACCCGAAAACGCTACAGGGTATTTTGGTCATTTTGAGCAAAAGTTCCTAAAAGATTTTCACCTCTATCAAACATAATAGTTATAGTCCCCTTTTAACATTGAGTTGACCCATTTGAGACTGCCTGGTTACTTCCCCGAATTTCAGGAAAAATGACCTCAGGGCATTTTGGTCATTTGTACTAAAGAAAATCGAGGCGTTACATCATTCAAGTATATTTTAAGGAAACTTGAGTGTAGGTTAGTTTGAGTAGCAACCCAAACACAAATCTTTGTATCCTTGATCCAGGAGTGATCAGGATGAGATAACTTGGAGAAGCTAATGTAACTACTTACAACGCGAAGATAAGGCATTCTTGCCGCTCATGATGATTCAGCTGGAGAGGCTGGGAAAGACTACCTTTAGCTGAGAAACTAGTGAATAATAACATCCCCAAATTCACAACTAGGATAAATATCGATTAACCCTAATTAGATGAAAAGAGCAAAACCAATAGAATCTACAAGTGTTATGAAACATAACAAATATTATTAGAATATTCAAGGGTGTCTAGAGAAAGATGCAAAGAATTACAAAAATGCCATCACTTAGTAGAAATTATGGAAATACCCTTGTTATGTAAAGGAAATTACCAAACTACCATTGCCTTATAAATGACAAAGATACCCTTACTCTATAATTGGAATTACAAGAATACCACTACTAGTGTCTAATTACAAATATATCCTTGTCTTTGTTATAGAAATTACTATAATGCCAATTACAACAATGTCATTTGCACAAATCCCTACACTTGTCTTTAAATAAGAATGAATCTAAGCCATTGGATTAAGATGACTACAATAATTCAATTACATACATCATGCACATTCTTAACCACATACATTCACATAGACAATTCCATGCTAAAAATTAAAAACACCTATTAAGGCATAATGTTATATAATGTAAATCTATGATGTATACATGCATTAAAGGTTAGAAAATTTCCACTAACCATGCATGCCCAAAATTTAGCCAACATGTTTGCATAAAATATGGTGCATTTTCTCCAAAATTGGCCAACATGTTTGCATAAAACATGAAGCATTTTCATCCCAAAATTTGGTCAACATGCAAGCATAAATCATGCTCCAAGTATTATTTCTCTAAGTGTTTCCTTTCTTGATCCTTCCACTATAAATACTCTTCAAACTCTCTACCATTTCTTCATATATTTCCCTTTTCAAAGACTTCTTTTCACCCTTTAAACTTCATCCAAACACTTAAATCCGAAGCCCAAACGTTCACTAGCCCTCACAAGAGTTACAATCTTTAACTCAAGTGAGAAATATTTTCTTAAGCACTCAAGTTCTAGAGCCAAGATTCAAGGAGGGTCATCCACTCCAAGGATTCTTACCCAAGCTCAAGAAAAGAGAAGAACTCTTTTTAGACCCTACATAAAAGGCAGGAATTTCTTCTTTATTTATTCAAGCATTGTTGCCTAACCTTGTCCATGGTTAGAATGCCTCAAGCTTGTGTTATTGACAAGAATTTTGAATGGTTGCTTATGAAATATATTTTTATGAATCACTACATGCACTTCTCTATTAGAAATATTTTTTATGATGTTTTCACTTATATATGGCTTAAAAACATGGTATATGGTCCTTGTGTTGAAGGGGTAACAACAAACATGAAAATGATAGGTTCTGGATTTTTGGATGCTTCTAGCAATAGCTACTTCAAAATATGAAACTCACAAAATATGAAGCTTTTGGAAATAAAGCTATTTTTTCTACAAACTAGACTTAATAAAGAACACTCTCCAAAAAGAATCACCTAAAAAGGAGTTTTCTAGCCTAAGATATAAATTTTTAAAGTAGAGCATAAAATTGGAACTCTAAATCTGACCTTGCAATAGTAAAATAGGTGTAACTCACTCTAGAAAAATGCAAATGGACTGATTTCAACTCTGTTGGAAAGCTAACACATATAGGAACATACCCATGTATGCTATGCATAAAGCTTTGCTCCACATAAATATAGAATGAGAAATAAAGTTTTGGGATAATGTGCTGAGAGAGTTCAAAAAGGGGTAACCTTGCAAGGGTACTTTGGCATAACCATAAATGTGTTTATAATGAAATTACCCTTAATGGAAAGCTTGATGAGTTAAGAATCTGGAACTATATTTAAAAGGCTGAGATAATAAGTATACAGAAAGTTACAAATTTTCTTATAAAAGACATTAGAACTATAAATAGAATATTCAAGTCTTGTAAAGAGATTTTAAGGATCTAAGTTGCAATAATCTTCAAACATAAAGGAGCCTAAAAATATATAAAGAACCTCTAATAATATTTTGAGAAAGACATTCATAATGTATACATACCAATCAAGACATCCATGATCCCTTAGGAACACCAGGGACTCGACTTGATAGCTTAGGTTGCTTTATACAAATCGTTTATAAGAAATCTATATGAGATCTTATATGAGATTATTTGCTGATTAATATGGCACGAAGTGATATAGGAATATGAATATATAGTGATGAGATATGAAACGATGAGGATGAAATGATTGACTGTGCCATGATTTATTAATGATTACATGATGATGTGCATACGTTCATGTTTCAAACGAAATAATAAATGATCAACTCACGCTTAATCCTCAAAAAGGGGATTAAGGTATTGGTGATTTCACTCATGAGAATAAAAGTAAAGCTTATAAAAGTAGCAATGATATTCTAGAAAAGTGGATTTGAGCTAAACTCACGGCTTAACCCCCTAAACCGTTGAGAACACCAACGGAAAGTAAACCAAAAGGTTATGGTGACGGCCATGGTATGAGGTCATTACCCTTTTAGGGTGGTTTAAGGCATTGATGTATTCATCCTATGAGTAATTAAGGGACATGTCAATGAAAGAAAATAAAGTATCATGCATGAACATTACGAGTGGAAATGCTTGTGTGATTATAAGGGATGCACGAGATTATTAAGTAATGTGTTGACTTGCAATTGAAGAGTTACAATAGATATGTATGACTCGCTAATAAGAATTGTCTTAAAGTAACTCTACCTCGGATAATCACGTTCGTGAAAATCTTAATAAATGAACCTTTACCTATCCACCACTTTGTAATAAACCCGAGGTGGCTGAGTGACAACGATGACACGATCTGACCAAGTTGAAACTCCTACTGAGAAATCTACCACTTCTCACTCCTACATATATTTCCGTTGTCACCACTAGATACGATGTACCCCATATATTCAATAAGGGGGAGCCTCGCTTCAAATTAGGGCATGCAGAGTTTGGGGAGCCAGGGAGAAGGACTACTCCCGCAGCTAGACACCACACCAATTATGGTCCTAGCATGGAGGAAAAACCAAGCAGAGTACAACGGCCTTTAGTTATTGATATATCATCTAATTTAGAAGGAACGCCACCTAAAGGACAAGTACCGGTTATCGAGATATCCTCCAACTTGGAGAGAAGATCATAGAGCCACTCAATGTAGAACCATTAGACATAGTATTTCCATTGCAAGTAGACGATGGTTATGTGGCAGAAGAAGAAGAGGACCTTGAGGAAGATCCCAAGGAGGACCTTGAAGAAGATTTTGAGGAAGACCTAGAGGAAGATCCAGAGGAAAACATGGAGCCCGTGGAGGATGATGATGCTGAATTGTTCATACCTTTTGGCTTTGATTATTTCATGGATGATTTCATGGAAGACGAGGAGGAGTTCCCTCTAGAAGACCTTGTAACACCCTAATTTTTAACCTAATACGCTTGAGTCGCATTCTAGTTAATTATTAGTTGTTACGCCTTTGTCTCTGAACTAAACTTATTCTTCTTTAAAATAAGAGTAAAAATATGGCTTTTTTTTTAACTTTAAAACTAAAATGCGAGCCGTGCGCATAGATACCGATTAAAATACATATGACATAGCAATCATATAAACTTTCATCATAGCATATATATGTAAACCATAGTATAACATACACAAATCATATTAACCTATCATAACCATAACATAATAGCGATGTCCTGATACGTCAGGACATCCTAAGATACTAAACTCAACAATAAGGTTGAACATACACCAGTCCAATGCCAAACATAACTATAACAAAACTAGACGAGTCTCCATGCTTCCGCTGCAACCTCTACCTAGGTAATATGACTCCTATGCCTGCGCCTCAAGGAAGATCATGAACAACCACACCATTCATATCTGGAGATGACACGAGAGAAAGAAAAGGGATGAGAAACTTATTCAAGATTCTCAGGGGCTTCCGACTCTAACACAAGTGTCATTGTCGCCTTCGGTTTTCATTATGAAGGAAATGTGCATGCATAAGGTTCAATTTTAAACTTCTCAAAATTCCTTTATCCGAAGTGAGTGTCACTTAGTATAGGTCTTAATGACATGAATGCAACAAGTGTCTCATGTATACATGGCAATACCTCAATGAGCATAATTAACACATGTAAATAGCACATATCACATAATTAAATTAACAAATAAAACAATAATGTAACGTATGCATATGCATCTTTACTTTATCATGATTGAACTTTCAAGTTCCTTTCTTAATGACCACCCTCGTACATCATCACCATAAACTAACCATCTCACCTTCCCGGTGATTTTAAGTCATCACCAAAACTCCACCTCACTGATCGCCTAGGATAAGCTCAATCCTAACTAGCTGTCGCTAGATTTAACATAGGGTAATAGAGGGAAAAACATCACTTTTTTATCATGAGTATGCAACTTTCTTGGACCACCTCTCATAACCTTTAATTCAGGAGTCTAGAGAATCACTTCCATTTGTATAATATCACCTTTAATTAGCATATTATGTTAAGATGCAAAGCCATAACCATATCATATGTTTTTCTCATGCTTTTTTGAACATATGCAACTTTACAATATTCTAAGTGAAATTATATCATGCCATATCCATTCAAAATCAAATAACTAAACATATAAGGATTCAATTTCACAAAATTCCTCAAGCATATGGAAAATCACAACATTAACTACTCTTTCTTAAATTTAATTCTAGATTGTTCTTATAAATAAATTTGTATTTTTATGGCAACACAATAAGTAACTTTTAGTTTAGTAGCAAAAAAAATTAGAGAGCCCAATAAAAGAATGTCTACTTTTAATAAGATGTATATTTCATGAGTCAGAGTTCTCATGTGAGTTGAAATGGTGAGTCTTGAGCACTAAGTTAATCAAGTGATGGCATAGTTTTAAACATGCAATGCGAGCTTCATTTTTAATCTTGGCATTATAGGGTGATGGCAAGAAAAGCATAGCTTTGAATTTAAATATGAGAATGTAAGCTCTAGTTTTAAATCTTTATATTTAGGTGATGACTTTGAAAAATAAATATGCTAGACAATAAATGTAAACATGAATGCGAGTTCAATTCTCTATTTTAGTGCTCTAGGCCCCTTAGAGTATTCACTCTAAATCACATTTCAACTTTAAGGTTGAAATAGGTAGGCTTTGAGTTAATTAATTAAGTGATATGAAAATGCAAGCTCTTGTTTTAATCTTTAAATTTAAGTGATGTCTTGAAAAGTAAATATGCTAAACAAGGAAATGTAAATATGAATGCAAGTCCAATTCATTATTTTAGTGCTCTAGGCCTCTTAGAGTATTCACTCTAAATCACATTTCAACTTTAAGGTTGAAATAGGTAGGCTTTGAGATTAATTATTCAGGTGATATGAAAATGCAAGTTCTCGTTTTAATCCTTAAATTTAAGTGACGGTTTGAAAAGTAAATATGCTAAACAAGAAAATGTAAATATGAATGTGTACGCCCCGATTCCGCCTTAGAGTACAAATGACCAAGATGCCCCTGAGGTCATTTTTACCCGAAAATTCGAGGATAGTTGCCCGCAACCCTCGAATGGGTCAACTCGATGTTTGAAGGGGATTATGCTGTTAAGAATGATATTGAGGAGAGAACCTCATTTCTAAACTTTCGGCTCAAAATGACCAAAATACCCCTGTGTCTACACGGTAAAAGGTGCCGTTGAGCCCCAAACTTTTCCAGGAAGTTTAGAATGATGTTTATGAGCAATGTTTGATGTTTAGTCTGCCCAAGGTCCGGGTATTTTTGGAAAATTACCATTTTGCCCTAAAACAGTGTACAGTGAGCCTAATGACGCAATTAAGCAAACCTAAGCAATATTAGGCTCTAATCGAAGATTAATTTATTTTGATAAATAATCTAGAGTCAAAATAATTTATTAAGGTTAATTAGAACCTAAGATTGCTTAGTTAAACTCTAAATTGCATTCTTTAATTCAAGATTCCTAGTCATGGAATCTTGAATAGTGTTTTCTCTCCAATTCCTTAAATTAAGGAATTGTGTCATACCTCATTTGACTAAGAAAATGAATTTAGTTTGTTAATCTAGTAAGACCACTCCCTAATCAAGTCTTGAACAACCTTAATTACCCAATTACCTCACCTAAACACTTTCTTACAACTCCTAACCAAAACCTTAATCAAAGAAACACCTAAACACATCACTAAACCACAATTACATGAGCAAATTAATCCCCCTTGGCTGTCCCAAATCTGGCCAAATTCTTGGCCAAAGAAAAGTGCCACATGTTGCTTGATTTATCACTCAAAGAGCCATGTCTTGCCCATACTTTTGCCCATACCTCACCATGCTTTGCCCATGCCTTTGCCCATACTTTGTAAGAGATATTTTCCTTCCTTTTTCCTCCATTTTGGCCGTCGGCCATGCACCCCAAGGAAGCCTCCATTGTTGCAAATTTTCTATAAATACCAAGCTTGGAGGAACTTGGTTACACTTTAGAAGCTTTGCTAAGTTGAGTTCTCTTGCTTTTTCTTGCAATTTCTCTCTAAGTTCTCTTCATCTTCTTCATTTTCTTCTACATCTTAAAGAACCTTGCCACCACCATAAACCACCACAAACAATCATAAACCACCACTACCTCACCTTAAACCATCCCTCAAACACTTAAACTTTCCATTCCCAAGCTTAGAAACTCAAGGAAAAATCATCTTCCTTGAGCTTCCTCTTTGGCCGAATCCATCATCACAACCAAGAGGAGATTTTGTCTTCTCAAACTCTTCAAGAATCAAGCTTTCTTTCTTCCATTTCAAAGACTTCCTTAGGTAGGGGTTGTTTTAAAAGTTTTCACTTGTTTTCCTTAAAGAAAGTTCTAGTTTTCTCTTGGTTCAAACTCCTTTCTTCCTTTCTTTTCATTTTCGGCCAAGAGGCCATTTTATGAAAATAACATAAGCTTGATGATGAGGTTTCAAGATAAAGACTTGATGATGTCTTGTGAGAAACCTCTAAAGCTTGAAACAACTTGGTCTTGGACCATACATGCTTGTGTTTTTCTTTCTTTTCCTTGCTTATGCTTTCGAATTTCCTTTCCTTTCTTCCTCAAAGGTTTCGATTTTCTCTTCCTTTTCTTGGATGATTTTGGTTTCTTTAAGCTTTGTTTCAACAAGGTTTGCTAAAATGAAAAGTAGATCACACAAGTTTTGATAAAGAAAATTAATCCCAAGTTTTCAAAGAGCTCTAAGCTTACCCTTGCCAACCTTAAAGTTGGTCGGCCTTCTAAGAGTTTTACTCTAGATTGAAGCCCATGAGCAATAAAATAAAGAATATGACTTAGTTCTTATGTGTTTTATTTGGACAAAGTGTTGAGCTTTGTATTTATTTTCTTAAGCTTGATGATGAAGTTCAACCTTAAGACTTCCTTGAAGTCTAGGTGCTAAGAACTCTAAAGCTTGCCTTATGATACATAATGGGTTGAGGTTTTATTCCTTTAAAGTCTTGCAAAGAGCTCTAGCTAAGATCTAAAATAAGATGCATTCATGTTTACTTTATGCCTTGCATAGCATGTTTATTTTGATGTCATCACTAAGTTCTCAAGACTAATTAATTGGACTTGCACTATCATGTTTAAATTTCAAACTTGCATCTCATGTTTACATTTCAAGTCATCACTTAACCTTAAAGATAATAAAGAGGTTGCATTCCATATTTATTTTATGCTCTCACTTTACTTTCTAATGAAGAATAAAATGAGTGCATATCATGTTTAAAGTTTATGTCATCACCTAAGTCTCCTAAAGCTCAAAGACTTGCCCAAGTATCCTATGTAAGGTTTTCAAGAAAATATTGGCATTCTTAAAGAAGCCATTTCGGCCTTGTGGTGATGATGATGGACTTAATATGAGTTCCTCTAATCACAAGTGTCCATAGTTTGTGTTTTGTAATTTTTCCAAGCTTAGGAGCACCTAAGCAACATTATGCATAAAATTATATACTTTAAAACTATTTTGCAAGCAAGTTAATTTAGCTATTGACCTTATGTGTAAATGCATGATTTTAATGAAAGGATTTGAGTTCTAAAAGAGTTTTGAATCCCTAGAATTATTCCAAGAGAAAACTAGTAACTTGTATGCATTTTAATTTATAAGATTATGTGATTTTATGGGCTTATGATTTCGGTTCTGCCCTTCATGATTGGCTGCTATACAAATGTTGTTCTAAGGTGTTAAAATGTGTAAAATTATGTTTGAGTGAAGGGAGGATCGATTTAGAGAAGTTAGAAAAGAATAAGTAACTTAAAAGGATCAAGAATGAGAATTCTAGAACACCTTAAAGCACAAATTTGCAAAACTGTTCCAGCATAATTAATTCAAGTGTAAATGGTTCATAATCAGTGGATATGCATAAAAACCTTTCATAAATGATTAAGTATTAATTACTAAGCTTAAGGTGATGATAAGGACTTAAAATAGGAATTCTAGCACACTTAGACATGGCAAAATGTGATTCTGTCCAACAAAGCTAAATTGAGGAAAAGTGAATTATAACTAGTAAACATGCCTAGGAATCCCTCATAATTGGTTTAGGGATTGATTATGAAGCCTTAGGCGAAGACGGATCTTAAAAAGGGTCACGAACGGAGATTCTAGAGCCCGTAAGTATATGATATTTTTCCTGCCCAAACTACATAATGCTGTTGGAATTTTAAGTGTGCCTAAAACTTAGTGAGAATTTTAAGTAATGATCCCTTAGGTGTTATAAAAATCCTTAGTGAGGATTAGAATGACGAAATATGAGTTTAAGACCCGTAAGGGTCACATCATAAGATACTATGAGATAGGAGGCCGAGTGAGCATATTTATGATGATGAACCTCGAGCATGATTATGATAATGTGATTATGTTAGTTCCTTGAGCATGAAACTTTATGTGCCAAATTTGATATGGTGATATGATGAAATGTTGTGTTTGAGATGCATAATGTTTCAAAGATATGAATGAAATTGAGAAATATGCTCATGTGAACTAGAAAGTTATTGCAATGAGAAAGTTCCATGAAAATGATGCATGTGACTGAAATTATGTGGCATGACTCAAATTTGAGGAAATTCGAGAGTAGCTGTTATGCCGCGAATTTCCATCAAATTGAGGGACAAAAAGAAAGTTTTTGAGAAAAATGAAGTTTAAAGTTATATGCCGAGACGCATTCTCCTCCTTCTGAGGAGAAAGTAAACCCGTGGGGTATGGACGTCGAGCCATACCGAGCGGACAAAGTCGTTGGTCTTAACCAGTCGATGCGTTTCGAAGAATGAAAGTATATGATGTTTAAGGTGACACACCGAGACGTACTTCTCCTTCTGAGGAGAAGGTAAAACCGTGAAGGCATAGACATTAGCCTGCCAAAGCGGACAAAGTCGTTGGCTTAACCAGTCGATGCGTTTCGAAGAAGGAAAAAGTCCCATGATGGGTGATCCTTAGGCCCCTACCCGTACTCTAAGAGTCGGGATTATGATGATTATGATTATGTTTATGATTCGCTTATCAAGAGGATAAGTAAGAACTAGTGACGACTAGTTAAGGTATGAGCTCATAGCCTAGTTTAAGGGTGCGGTTACTATATTATTGGTGTCACAAGTATGGAAAAGGAAAGATGTTCAAAGAAAAGTTTCATGCCACTCAAATGTTGTTTGAATTATTGTTTGATTTACCTAAAGTGCTGCCATGCATCCATGAAATATTATGTTGCATACATGCATTAAGAATCATTATAAAAGACATGGACCTTGGATAACAACCTTTGCGAAAACCTCATAATGAACCTATGCATTCTCAACCTTTTCATAATAAACCCAAGGTTCCTGGGACGTAAACGATGACACTAGGATAGAGGACTTCCCTGAGATTCTTTAGTAAGAATTCTCACCCATCTCTCTTTTCTTTCCATTACGTCTTCAGAGCGATGGCGTCGTTCGTGATTTTCATTGACCCGCCTACATGGGAGGTGCACTATGACCCCGAGCATCAGTCCTACCACTTCAAGGGTCATTGTGAGGTGCGCGTTTTTGCATACGTGGGACGCCCTTTTGCTTTCCCCGTCTCCAGCTATTGCTTCGATCCGACTTCACCCTTTGGCGACGATCTGATCTTTGAGAGGACACGACCCCGAGATCAGACGCCGTGCCCAATCTTCCTCGTCGAGGCACGCGAATATCCGAGTATGTTCCCGTTCTCGATCAGAGGCTGATCCTTCGAGGACTCTTCCCCTTCATTTCCTATGGGTCGCTGAGGAGGTAGCGAGGACACGTCACGCCGAGGCATGCGAGGCGCGTCGACAGCGAGAGGCGACCACGACGCGGAGGCCATGTTGTTCCCTCGATTCCCTTGCCTAGATCTTCGCTTCGTTGGGCTACATCCGAGGAGCTTCGTCAGTCGTGGCCTACATCTCCCCAATCGAGGATCGGCGTCACCAGGAGGCTTGGAGTGGGAGGGTAGTGATTGTTGGGTGTTTATCTTTTGGGATGTTTCATGTATTTGTTATCATGTTTCTTATTTTATGTTATTGTACTGCAAGCTCGCCCACTAGTATGGGTAAGACTTTATGCTTCTGTTATATTTCCTGTTATGATGTACTAAACTATATTATCTAATGTGATGAGGAATGATGTTTATGATGGATGTGTTCTTTAATGTTTATGTTCTGTATGTTTTATTCTTCCGCTTCACGTTGTTTATGTTACGCGCAAAGGCTCGCACTTTGTTTTATATAAATCATTTCAAAAAAAAAATTACCTGTATTTTCCGCTAAGTATTTTATAAATGAATTTAAGGAGAAGTAATAACTAATAATTAGTCTTGATACGTCCTAGGCGTATTGGGGTTAAATATTAGGATGTTACAGAATGCAAGTCCAATTCTTTATTTTAGTGCTCTAGGCCTCTTGGAGTATTCACTCTAAATCACATTTCAACTTTAAGGTTGAAATAGGTAGGCTTCGAGATTAATTATTTAGGTGATTATGTAAACATGAAATACAAGGCTTAATTATAAATATGTAATGCAAAGACTTGAAATATAAACATGGATGCATTTCTTTGAGTCCTAGGCTCAAGACTTCCATTCTAACAACATAACATCATCATTTGCTAAAAACTCATAAAAGTGAAACCTTCAAACTTTAGAGGTCAAACAAATGATGGTTTTACAACCAACACCCAAGACTCTCATCATCAAGCCATGGTTTCTTCATGATGTAGGCCATAAGGCCGAAACTAAAAGAGAAGGAAAGGAAAAACAAAGAATCGAAAATGGTGTAATAAGAAAGGAAGAACATCTTAAACCAAGAGCAATACAAGAGAAAAGAATAGCAAATCCTTAAAAGAAATCCCTACCAAAGGTGTTTTTCTTTGAAAAGAGAAAAGCTTGGTCTTGAAAATGTGATGAGAAGAACAAATCATCATTGGTGCCAAGATGGTTTCCCAAGAAGAAAAGAAAGGAAGAAAGGTTTGTCTTGGGTTTTTGATCTTGGAGGTGGATAGGTTATGTGTTTAAAGGAATTTGTATGGTGGTTGTGTGGTGGTTTGAGGTTAGGAAATGGTGGAGGATGGTGGCTTCTTGGAAGAATGAAGAAGAAGTAAAAGAAGAATTCTTTGAGCTTAAAGAAAGAAACTTTGAAGTTTGCAAGTATGAGCAAATGTTAGCAAGCTTCCCTTGATGCCTATTTATAGAAAATGAAACACAATGGTGTGTCATGGGGGGGAGTGGCCACGGCATTCTTTGGAGGGAAAGGAAGAGAAAAATATCTCTTTGCAAGGTATGGCTTTGGGTATGGCTAGGTATGGTTCAAGGCATGGCTTAAGGTATGGCTAGGTATGGTTCTTTAAGTATATTTTAATTGAATTTCAACATGTGATGGATGAAAATGGAGGAGGGTGGCTGATTTGTTTAGGAAAAATGGAGAGGTGAAAATCTCATTTTAATGTTGGTTTATGGGTATGTTTAGAAGTTGATTTGGTTAGGTCATGGATTAAGGGTTGTAATTTAGTGTTTTAGGTGAGAAAATGAGTAATTAAGGTGGCTCAAGACAAAATTAAAGAGTACTTTTGCTTGATTAATGCAAATCCATCTTTATTAGGGAGCAATCTCATCATGTGACCATTTCCATAATTCAAGGAAATTGGAATAGGGATTTTACTATTCATAAAAATGTGACATAAAGTCTTAAATCAAGAAAAGGATTCTGAGTTTCTCTAAGCAATCCTAGGTTCTAATTAACCTCAATTAATTATTTTGACTCTAGATTAGTAATTAGAATTTACTAATCTTTAATTAGAGCCTAATATTGCTTAGGTTTCGTTAATCGTATCATTAGACCCAAAATGCACTTAGCCGGGGCAAAACGGTAATTTTTTGCAAAAACCTCCCGGGCTATCCAGGCTTAACCCGATGTTAAACATTGCTTAAAAACATCATTTCAAACCTTTGGGTGAAGTTTGGCTAAACGTCACTTAATTCAATGTTAATTAGCCCCAAGGGCATTTTGGTCATTTTGCGCATCGAAACTCAAAAATGAGATTCTTCTACCCTATTAGCATACATAACACACAAAATCCCTTTTCAACATCAAACATCCCTAGAGGATGGTCGGTTGGCGATCTCATTTTTCTAGTAAAATGATCTCAAGGGTATTTTGGCCATTTGTACACAGAAAAAAATGCGTTACAGACCTTAGAAGAACCAGTGGAGATTTTAACTATGATCTACATAGCAATGCCACTAGCCGAGCCTCTGATTAGATGCCTAATAGGTTGGGACAACTGCCACAGTCTCGTAGCGATCTATGCCACGGATTTTCGCTTTTCCACTATTGCTACCCATATGTTGTATTTTTCTATGTACTGTTTGTATAGTTGATCAAAAGCCCATCCTACTCACCCATGTAGGTGTTACTATGTAAACTCATGTTGAGAACTATATATAATTATGTTATGTTAAGTATTCTAAATTTCTACAATGTTATTACCACTCAATTAATTTCAATTGTAGAATTCATATTAGAGACCATAACTACGACTTATGTATCATTCACGCTACAAGCTTAGTCTTTAAAATGATAGATTCATATAAAAAAAATTTACCCCTATTTTCTTATCATTAATTTAAAAATAACATCGGTCAAAGAGTATAGGTAATAGCTAATAACAGGTCTATTAGGGTGTTACATTATGGTATTTGAGAGTTCATCCTATTTAAGCCTAAGGAATGGACTGACTATGCTTCTATCTATGATATCATGCTATTAATCCTATCTGGATGATGGATATAGGATTTAGAAATGCATGATTGTCTTGTGATATTGCCATAGTTGCTACCATGCTTAGCTATAGTATTGAGCCCTGATCAACTCGATGACTATTGTTTGGTGTGTCTAGGAACTAATGGCAGAAATAGACGTACGCACTGACAGTGCTTAACACCCTAATAATTAACCCAATACACCTAGGCAGGATCTGATTAATTACTAGACTTTACTCTTTGCTTCAGTTCCTTAATCATGCTTTGAAAATACTTAGTGAAATTACGAGCCATTTTTTTTTTTAACATAATTGAAAACGTGAGCCACGCGTAACGTGAACGATAATCAAGATAAAGCAGAAACGAATAGACATATCATGAAGAAACACATCATATTGGCTCCATCATATGACATCCATAATTACATATCACATAGATATTTTGCCTACCAACAAAATAAGACTAGGTGTAGGCAATCTAACAAAACATAAATAATATATGGATGGAAGGACATCCATTAATGGCACCTAGTAATAACACTCCAGGGATAGGGATAGATATCTGAAATATACTAGTGAAACTAGCAGGATCAAGTTCACTACCAGGTGAAAGCCTCAATGTGAATCACGAACACTTCCTTCGTTTCTGAAGACGAGATGAAGAAAAATAGAGGGAGTGAGAAACTTATAAAAGAATCTCAGGGTACTCACCTCATGATGCATTGTGTCATCATCATCGTCGCCAGGAACTTTGGGTTTCATTATGAAATAGTGAGCATGCTAAGATTGATTTATTAAGTTCGAAAATATACTTTACCGAGGTTCGCGAGTTTAATCATGCGTCTTATAATGCATCATAAACTTAGCATGTCATGTTTATAATGAACTTTTCCTTTTATCAACACATCATATTCTTCATCATCATATCATAAATACTATGCATAAAAGAACATCATATTTCTCATCATCAAATCATAAATACTATGCATAGAAGAACATCATATTTCTTATCATCATATCATAAATACTATGCATAGAAGAACATCATATTTACATCATGCATTACTTAGTTCCTTAGGTGACTTAAAGTTACTTCCATCATCATTTTCCTGGGCCACCCTATACTCCACCCTTTTGGGAGTAATCTAGGTTATGAGCTCATACCTTGCTAGTCGTCAAGCACATACTTATCCCTTTTGATAAGAAAATTCCGCTCTACCCTTTTGAGAGAACGTAGGGGGCTAGGATCACCTTTTCACTACCTATAGTCTGATGGGTCCAAAGGATCATTTCCTCTTACATTTAAGTCACCATTAAATCTTTGCATGTTATATCATAATTCAATTCATAATCATCATGACATTTTCTCATTTATAGTCTTATGATGGAATAATATATACTAACTAAATCATGCATCTGAAGATTCCAGGAAAGAGAGGTGGGTCACAATGGACACGCTTAAATACCAAGTCTTTCCTAGCCAGAACCTTTCCAAATTACACTTTTACAGGTAGTACACTTTCTTCCAGCAACAAAGGTAATTTTTTAAATAACATAGATTATTTCTTTATTTCATGCATAAGCATTTTCATTGTTTGCAACAGCAACTATAACATGCAAGCTAGGGAATCATTCAATGGCATCAAATACTTAATAAGCATCAAATCACTTTATAGACTTATCACTTAAAACATCAAAGAGGCATCATCATAAATCCTTATCGAAAACCGTCTTAAACAATCCAAACTCTAGAATCGGGCAACCTTAATTATTGAACTGATTAATTATGCATCTAAGGGACTTATTACCATCAATTATAAGTCCTAAGAACGTTATTAGACAATATGGGGCAGCATAGACAGTAAGTTGTTCTTAAGGTTTTACTGTGCTAGAAGTTGCGTTTTTAACCATTTCTCATTACCGTCTTTCCTTATGATGCTAAAATTAATTACTAAACCAATTATGAATTATTCTCCCTTATCTAAACATGATAAAATTTGGTTCTTAAGATCACTAAAGGCTCTGACAGAATACATAAATTTCACTCTCTAAAGTTCTAGAAATTTTGCTTTTATGGTTTTTCTAGTTGCTAGTTTCATTTTTAGTGTTCGGATTAATCCTACACTAATTGTTACCAAATTTTTCATGGCTTAACCAATCTTAAATAGAATTATATCATACTAAAACAGATTTGGCAGTGGCTAAACTTAAAGAGATCAAAGACTAGCTAAATTCAAGCATTAAATTGTTTTACATAGCTAGTTTCCCTTCTAACTTGCATAGAATTGTTTCCTCATCAATAAACATAATAATCACAACTCTAAACATATTAAATCATCATCATACATTAGTAATAAACTCAGATCAGTGGTTGAATCATGAATCTCATAAAATCACATTTTAAGTGTACATAGAATACTAGTTTCTTGTAAAATCTTTGCAAAGCCTTAAAACTCTTTTAGAAACTAATTCTTTTTGCTAAACTTGAAAGAATCTTCATAATTAAAATTCTCACTTAAGATAAAAGGAGCAAGTCTTGAGTTTAAGAGATTTATGTGATATCTTAGAATCATAAACATGCTATGCAACCTCATTTTAATCTTGTCATTATAAGGTGATAACTTGGAATTATAAACATGATATGCAAATCCATTTCTTTATCTTTAAGATTTAAGGTGATGACTTGAAAATTAAACATGATGCAAGAACTTGAAATATAAACATGATGCAAGAAACTGAAGTAGTCCGCACTGGACCAATGGAGGGAGAAGAATCTTAAGAAAGGAGCGCGGTAATCCACTGAACCTGAAGGGAGAAGAGAATTATTATTACATCTTTTTAAGCTCCAATCTCAAGACTTCTTAAAGAATCAATTCTTTAACTCCAATAATCTTATTTCTTTGCTTGTGATACTTGGGCAAGTCTTTGAGCTCTAGGATCTTTAGGTGATGACATAAAATAAACATGTCATGCGTTGATTCTTTTAGCCATTATAAAATAAAGTGAGAGCATAAAATAAATATGAGATGCATCCTCTTTATTATCTTTGAAGATTAAGTGACAACTTGAAACATAAACATGAAATGCAAGCTTGGAAATTTAAACATGAATATGCAAGTTCATTTATTCATTCTTGAGAATTTAGTGATGACATAGAAAGTAAACATGGTTATGCAAGGCATAAACTTAAACATGGATGCAAGTTCATTTGATTTCTTTACTAGAGCTCCTTCAAGACTTTATAGAAATACAAATTCAATATATATATCTTAACAAGACAAAGTGAGAAATACATCTTTCAAATTCTAAACTCAAGATCATAAAATCATCATAAAAACATCATTCTTTAAAGTTTTGCATCAAGTGGAACTTTCAAGCTTTAGAGGCCTAACTTGTGATGGATTCACAACCCACCTTCAAGGTCCTCATCATCAAGCCATCATCTTAGTCCCACCTAGGCCATATGGCCGAATTGGTTAAAGAAAAAGGAAGAAGAAAACCAAATGGAAAAACTAGAGAAAATCCATGAAATCATCATTTTGAACCAAGAACAACACTTAGCAAAACATAGAAATAAACTTAAAAACAACTCCCTACCTAATCTGATTTGAAGGAAAGGAAGAGAACTTGGTTTCTTGGAGTGAAATGAAAGAAAATATTCTTGAAAACTTGAAGAAAGAATTCAGCCAAGAGGAGGAGGAAATGAGAGCTTTTGGTGCTTTGGAAAAACTAGAAATGTGTACAATTTTGAGCAAGCATCTAAGACTCCTTAAGCATGCCTATTTATAGAGGATTTAAGTTCATGTATGGACAAGAGGAGGAGGCATAATTTTCGGATTTTTCATGGGGAACAAAGGGAGGAAAATCATTTCTTGTTTAAGGCATGTTTTATGCCATGTTTTAGGGAATTTTTTGGCATTTTGTTTTAGTGCATTATCTTGCAATAATTCTAATGATTATGGCTGAATTATTTCGTGCATTACAGCCTCATGGAAGAGGGTTTTGTGTGTTCCATGTATTATTTAGGTGTAGGCAAGGTATTCATGCAATTTAGAGAATTTACGGTTAAGGGCTTAGTGAATTAGTAAGCAATTTGAGTGTTTTAAAGCAATTTTAGGTTCTAATCAATTTAAATAAATAATTTTGACTCTAGATTAATAATTAGAATTTAATAAGCTTTAATTTGAGCCTAATATTGCTTAGGTTTCGTTAGACAAATCAAAAATCTCAAAATTTGTAAAACTTACAAAAAGGGCAAAACCTCATTTTACTTAAAAATTGCCCGAGACCACGAGCTTAACCAATGGTTAATCATGGCTTAAAAACACCTTTTAACACATTTTAGTGAGGTTCAACTGTCGGCACGCAATCGAGGTTAAAATAGCCGTAGGGCGTTTTGGTCATTTCGCACGTGAAGCTCAAAATTAGGATTCTTCTCCTCTATTAACACACATAACACAAACAATCCCTTATTAACATCAAAACATCCCCTTGAGGATGGGTGGGGCCCACGATCCTCATTTTCTGAGTAAAATAACCTCAGGGCATTTTGGTCATTTTACACGTAGAAATTGGGTTTGCAATACTTGCACGAATTGCTCCTAACTTCTCTTCTAACGTTATATTCCTTTATTAAGGATTGTTTGGTCTCAAATTTTATATAATATTTACCTATGGTAATTCGGAATTCGGTAATTCCTAATGACAGTAAAAATTACAAAATTCGGGCGTTACACAGGCAGTGGGGAAATTGTGATGAACTGGTAAATGCACTCTAGGAGATAGCTAGGGCTATGCAAGCACAAGCAACAATGATGATGGAGAGATAGGAGGTCAGAAGAGTCAATTGGGAACCAAGAACATAGAAAATTCTCAGAATTCAAGATGCTTGGACCCCCAAAATTCAATGGGACAACTAACCCTTAACTAATGGATGGATTCAAGAAATGGAGAAGGTTTTCTCAGTGGTGGAATGCTTGATGAACAAAAAGTGGCATTCTCTACTTACATGCTAAGGAGAAGCTCCGCTTAGTGGAAAGGTACCAAGGGCTTGCTCAAAATGTCGAAACGCAAATTATGTGGGAGGTTTTTTGTGCTACGTTCCATAAGAAGTATTTTCCAGACTTAGTAAAGAAGAGAAGGAAGTAGAATTTCTGTGAACAGGGGAGTTTAAGTGTGGCTGAGTACACCGCCAAGTTTGAAGATCTAATAAAACATTCAACTAGCTACCAAAGGGATCCTAATGAGGTTTGGAAGTGTATGAAGTATGAGAGTGGTTTGAGGCTAGACATTCTAGCATCTAGCCCACTAGACGTTATTGATTATGCGTCTTTAGTCGCAAAAGCCAAGTGGCTGAGAATTGCAATCGTTAATTGATCGCCCACTGGGTTAAAGAGAATAAGAAGAGGTCCTTCCCACAAGCAAGCGTTCCCAAGCCCTCATAAGAAACCCTACCAAGGAGGTGGCTTCAAGGGGAAATGGCCCTAACACCCTTTGATTAACCAACCTAGGACACAAGCGTCAATCGACCTAAGACGGCCACCGTCCCGAACCTGAATTAGACCACCTTGTGCCACTTGTGGAAAGAGCATAGAGGGTAATGTAGATTTGGAAAGAATGTTTGCTATGGGTGCAAATAGTCAAGGCCTATTCTAGGGAGTGCCCAAAGATCAACCACCTTCTACACCTAAGCCTAGGACACAGGGATGCGTGTTTGCTATCACGCGAGATGGCCTCAAAATCGACGATCTAATTTAAAGTAAGTGTATAATTAATGGAAAACCCTTAATTGTATTGTTTGTGTAACATCCCTGCCTGCTTTATGGATTGATGATTGTCACCACAAACTAACACGGTCTTTTCAACGTGCTTTGTCCTCACTCACACGTTTCCTGGGAAGTTAGGTCACCCATCTCAAAATTACCCCAAGTCAAGCACGCTAACTTGGAGTTCTTTCGTAATGAGCTACCAAAAAGAAAGATGCATCTTTGTGGCATAGGTAGTACCAATTAATTCATATAAGCCCTCCTTAACTGTATAGTCCCATACCTATACAGACTCAGATCCCTCTAATTTGGGTGTATAATCGATTCATTCACGTACCCTTCCACTTGGAGGCAGGAGCCACTCCTTGTCCGTGCCTTCTAGCACAGGTGATCACTCCCCGCCTCGTCCCAGCATTACAGTTTGACTCTAGCGCAACGCATTCATTCATTTCATATAACTTGCAAATAAGCTAAGACTACATATATCCAACTTGAACATTGTCTGAGTTGTTTCTATACCCACTATAGAGACTGTTAGGATTGATCAAGCATGTTTAAACTGTAGTAGTTGATAGGACTTTTCATCATGATTTAATATGTTTGCCCTTGCCTGGCTTTAATATAATTTTAGGCATGGATTGGCTTTCTGTTAACCATGTGCTACTACATTGTCCAAATAAGACAATAGTGTTTCTTCCTAAACCTAAGCCTTCTGCACACAATGGAAAGGTATGGCTACACCTGAACTCATAACCATGGGGGATAGTAGGAATGAAAAGCAAGGGTATGTTTTCCTAATGACAAGTAAGGAAGAAGTGAAACAAGCCCTAAATGAGATTTCCGTGGTAAAGGAATATTCAACATATTCCCTGATGATATCCTGAATTTCCCCCACAAAGGGAGATTGAGTTTTCTATAGATTTGGTGCCGGAAACAAGACCTATATCTATAGCTCCTTATAGGATGTCACTTGCCGAGTTACAGAATTGAAAAGCAATTAAAGGATCTACTAGAGAAGAAATTCATTAGGCCTAGTGCTTCGCCATGGGGAGCCCATGCTTTGAAAAAGAAGGATTGGAGCATGAGTTGTGTGTGGATTATAGGCAACTTAATGTAACACCCCGAAAATTACATAAAAATTAATTTAAGCTTTGTTAGTCGTAATTTTAAAAATATAATAGTTTAACAACGATGAGGGTGACCCAACGAATGTTTAAAAAAAAATTTCTGGCCGGTGAATGGTAACCTTGCGGCCATCTGCTCGGACAGTAAAACCTATATTCGGTTTGAAGTGCCCAAAATTAGGAAAACATGGGAATAAGGTTAGAAATAGGTGGGAATGATAGTTTTATACTTAAAATTAATTTTCGAGCAATATCGGTTCAATCGGTATGGTGTTTACCGTTTGTGAGATTTCGTGTAGTTCTTAAATGAAACTTGAGTGAAATTTTGCCACCTAACCAGACAAGTGTGTGGCTTAGAAGAAGCCACACCATTACTACTTTATTACAACCAATAGGATGCTTACAAAAATTACTAGACTTATCTTTAAGAAAATAAAACATTTTGTACTTGAAATTATTATGCATTTTGTCATAAACTCATAAAATCAATATCTCATCATTTCTTGCATCAAAATTTCGTCCAGCACACTCCAAGAAGCTCTCCTCCATTGTTCTTCCTCTCAAACTCCATTAACAAACTTGGAGCTTCATAAACCCTAGCCTAAACTTGATAAAACCTCAAGATCTCTTCACAAAACATGTTCTACACCTAATTCTCTACCAATCTAACCGAACAAAATTTCCATTCCTTATCAAAACCTTGTCTTGTACCTCACACCTCACTGATTTAAGAAGGTTTTGAAGTTGGTTTGGGGGCTTTGGAGTGGAAGGATTCAAGCTTGGATTATCTTGAAGCCAAAGATCCACTAAGCTGCCAAAAGTAGGGTTTATGCTGCCTTTTTTTGTCAAATTTTTCTGATCTATTTTGGCATGAACTAAGTCCAAAATTTCTGATTGTTTTGATTGATATTATGTTGAAATTGACGTATGAATTTTGGTTGTGTGTTTGGATGGGGTTAGAAAATGGTTTTCATCAAAATAAGTTTGGACTAGGTTTCTGAATTTCTGTTGTCCTGGAGGCAGGAGTGGTTCACGAATTTTCTTGTAAATTTTTGGGTGTCTTCATGAGCTATAAAAATTATATGTTGAAGATAACATCTTAAAATAACTGAATTTTCTTGGGTGTTAGTTTTAAGGTTTGATGCCTCAGAAAAATTAGAAACCAAAATGAGGCAGATGCTGTCCTGATTGTTGAAATGAAGTAGTAAACTTGTCCGAATTTATTATCATAGCAAATGATTGAATTAGATTTGAAATTTTTACACGAAGTTACTAAAATATTGAAGTGTTACTGTGAATTTTATTTTGAATTAATTCAATCATTTGCTGGGGTTAAAAATTAGGGAACTCTTCTGTCTTGGAATTGGTGGCCCTGACCACTAAATTTGTGCATTTTACTGAGGTAGCTATAGAGCTCTGTTGTCCTGAAATTTTTACAAGTTATTCTAGACACATTGACGTGTCATACAGAATTTTTGTGACTCTTGAAATGGCTGTTTGATATGATAATGAAATGTTGTGCCTAGGACAGGAACTCTGCCCATTGTGCTGGAATGGAACAATGCTTTGAATTGAGAATATAATGGCACTTTGGCTTCTAGTATGACATGAGTATTTGATATTAAGTGTTTGGCCATGTGACTTATGACATGTAAATGCATGCTATAGATTTTAAAGATTGAAGTATGAGAAAGAATGAGAATTTCATTGTGAATGATTGCCTATATGTGGCCTATGTATATTGAGAAAGAGAAAAGTATATGATGCCTTTATAAGGATGTATAAATTTAAATTGTGCATGTTTTGACATATGGACAAAATAGAAACAAGACTTAGATTGAATGAGGGAAGACGAAAGTAGTAACTTCCCAAAATTTATTTTGAGTTCTAGACGTATCGGCTAGGAATAGATCTGTGGGATTCGGAAATGGAAAAAATGAAGTTCGATGACCATGTATAGGAATGAGCTTAGTCCTGATAAGCAGTCTATTTCCCTTGTGTGGTGTGATCCGCCATAAATACCCGTTGGGTATAAACGGATCTATTGTGGAATTGTCCACTGAAATTACCCATTGGGTAAACTAAGTCTTTCCTATGTCAATGAAAGAGAAAATGCACTGATTTGATCTTTGTGGCCATAGGTGATACCATGTCACCTTGAGATAAATTCATTGCATGTATTATATGCTACTTATCTTATTTTGAATTGTCTACCTTGTGTAACTTAGTAATTGTCGAAATGTAATGAGATATATGCTTGAAGTGATGAAATGCTAAAAGAAACCCACTTCGGAGGAATGGGTTTTGAACATTAAAAATGAATCTTTGATATATGTCGCATGCTCACATTTTCTGAATAAACCAAGTGGCTTGGGCGATGACGATGACATTATGATTGTGATTGGGGAGTTTCCCTACTGAGAATTTTAAAAATTCTCACCCCTATGTGTTTGTTTCCGTGTCACCTCCAGGTTAAGCCAGATGATGATGATGCTGCTATGCAAAGGAGTGTAGGATTGCTATAGTGTAGTAGTTATGTTTTATTATGCTTACTTAGTGAAATGAGTATGTATGTAAATGTATTAGAAGACAGATATGTACTAAAGCTTATAGAGGAGCTTCCTTATGTATTTTAGCTGTATGTTTAATAAACTTGATGTTTACTTGTAATATGTTTTAATAGAATTACGGTTAGTTATCTCGTACGTAAATTCAGCTTGCTATAGATAATTAAGAGAGGTCCGCTAATTAACAAGTAACAACTCTCGAGTGATATCATAGCTTAAGAATAGGGTTGTACTTGGGAGGATGTTACACTTAACAAAGTAAAAATTAAAAATAGGTACCTTTTGCCTAGAATAGACGACCTCATGGATCAATTAAAAGGGGCCCAGGTGTTTTCCAAAATAGACCTAAGATCAGGATACCACCAGATCTATGTGAAAAAGGAAGATATACCAAAGACCACCTTTAGGACTAGATATGGACATTACGAGTTCAATGTGATGTCGTTTGGCTTAACCATGCACGCAGTGTTTATGGACTACATGAATAGGATATTTAGACCATACTTGGACAAGATCATAATAGTGTTCATCAACAACATTCTAGTCTACTCTAGAATGAAGACACGAAGAACACTTGTGAGTGGTGTTGGAGGTGTTGAGGAGCAAGAAACTCTACGCAAAATTATCTAAGTGTGAATTTTGGATGAAGGAAGTTAAGTTCCTAGGTCATGTGGTGTTACATGGGGAATAGTAGTAGACCCAAGCAAGATAGAAGTGGTGCAACAATGGGAAACCCCTATCATTGTGATGGAGATTATGAGTTTTCTAGGGCTAGTCCGTTACTACCGAAGGTTCATTAGAGGCTTTTTCCAAATTGCCTTATCCCTCACCAAGCTAACAAGGAAGAAATCAGCTTTTATATGGAGCCCAGAATGTGAAGAAAGCTTCCAAGAACTAAAGAAGAAGCTGACAACTACCCCGTCCTAATCTTACCTAACCCTAAGGAAAAATTTGAGGTATATTGTGATGCCTTGAGAAAAGGATTAAGATATGTTCTAATGCAAAATAGGAACATAGTAGTCTATGCCTCTAGACAACTTAAGCCCCATGAAGCTAATTACCCAACCCATGATTCAGAGTGGCTGTCATTTTTGCCTTGAAAATCTGGAGATATCATCTCTATGGTGTAAGGTTTTAAGTGTTTTATGACCACAAAAGTTTGAAATACCTCTTTGACCAAAAGGAACTCAATATGAGACAAAGGCATTGGATGGAGTTTCTGAAGGAGTATGACTTTTGGTTGAACTACCACCTGGGAAAAGCAAATGTGGTAGCGGACGCTTTGAGTCATAAGTCATTGCACGTTGCTTGACTCATGGTGAAGGAAAAGAAGCTAATAGAAAACTTTAGGACCTCAACTTAGGACATGGAGGACTTCTAGACAAATTTGGTTCAGTCAACTAAGCATAACCAGTAGCTTTAAAGATCAAATAATCCAAGCCCAAGAGAAGACGAGGATTTCCTTTGAACCTTAAACCTCGTAGAAGTAGGGAAAATAAAAGAATTTGTTCAAGATAAGGAAGGAGTGTGGAAGTACCAAGGAAGGATTTGTGTACCCACAAGGAAAGGATTGAGAACTAACATTTTGGAAGAAGCCCACAAGAGCCAATTTAGCATACACCCTGAATGACCAAGATTTACCATGACCTAAAAAGGATATTCTGTGGCTAAAAATGAAAGCCGATGTGGGAGAATAGTAGGAAAATGTTTGGTATGCTAGAAAGTAAATATAGAACATCAAAAGCCCTCCAGAGTGTTGCAGCCTTCAAGATATTTGAATGGAAGTGGGAAGGAATATCCAAGGATTTTGAGGATTGCCAGAACGCCTTGACATGACACTATATGGGTAATCGTGGATAGATTGACCAAATCTACTCACTTTTTGCCCATCCGAGCAAACTACCCTTTGGAAAGTTAGCTCAGCTATACATCCAAGAGATAGTTAGGCTCCATGGAGTACCCAAAACCATTGTCCCAGCAGGATCCAAGGTTCACCTCTAGATTTTGGGGAGCCTTGCAAAAGGCGTTTGGTTCAAAATTATGTCTGACTTGCCATCACCCTCAAACGATGAACAATTAGAAAGAATAATCCAGACCCTTGAAGATACGCTAAGGGCGTGTATCTTAGATCAGCTGAAATGTAACGCCTCGATTTTCTTTGAGAACAAATGACCAAAATGCCCTGAGGTCATTTACCCAAATTCGAGGGAAGTTACCCAGTCCCGAATAGGTCAACTCAATGTTTGAAGGGGGTTATATCTGTTATGTTTGATATCGAGGTGAAAATCTCATTTTAAACTTTCGACTCAAAATGACCAAAATACCCCTACGTTTTACGCGAGTAAAGGTGCCATTTGAGCCCGAACTTTTCCAGGAAGTTTGGAATGATGTTTATGAATGGTTTTTATGTTTAGTTGGCTTGGAAGTCCAGGCAGCTTTAGTGCAAAATTATCATTTTGCCCTTAGAATAATGTACAGTGAGCCTAATGACGTAATTAAGCAAAACTAAGCAATATTAGGCTTTAATCGAAGATTAATTTATTTTGATAATTAATCTAGAGTCAAAATAATTTATTAAGGTTAATTAGAACCTAAGATTGCTGGGTTAAACTCTAATTACATCTTTCAATTCAAGATTCCTAGTCATGGAATCTTGAATAGTGTTTTTCTCTCCAATTCCTTAAATTAAGGAATTGTGCCATACTTTCATTTGACTAAAAGAATGATTTTCAATTGTTAATCTGGTAAGATCACTCCCCTAATCAAGTCTTGACAACCTTAATTAACCATTACCTCACCTAAACACTTTCTTACAAACTCCTAACCAAAACCTTAATAAAAGAAACACCTAAACACATCATTAAACCACAATTACATGAACAAATCATTCTCCTCCCTTGGTTGGAAATCTTGCCAAATACATACCCTTGAAGAAGTGTCACATGTTGATTTTATTTCACTTCAAAGACCATGCCTTAAACCATACCTAGCCATGCCTTCAACCATGCCTTTGAATGACAAGCTTTTGAAGATATTTTCTCTTCCTCCTTGGCCTTGAAAACCTTCGACCACTCCCCCCTGCAGCCTCCATATTGCAAAATTTCTATAAATACTAAGCCTTGAATAACTTGGGCACACTTTAAAAGCCCTGCCAAGCTTAGTTTTTCTTGCATTTTCTCTCATTTGCTCTCAATTTCTCTTCATCTTACTCTTCTTCCTCCTCCTCAAAGAAACCTTTCCACCACCACAAACAACCTTGAACCACAACTCTCTCACCTCAAACCACCTCTCAAACACTTAAACTTTCCATTTCCAAGCTTACAACCTCAAGGAAAATTCATCCTCCTTAAGTTCTCCCTTGGCCGAACACACATCCACATCCAAGAGAAGATTTTTGTCTTCTCATTCCTTTGAAGACACAAACTTTCCTTCATTTCTTTCAAGACTTGCTTAGGTAGGGGTTTTATTTCAAGTTTTCCTTGTTTTCTTCAAGAAAGGTTCTAGTTTTCTCTTGGTTTTTCAAGGCTTTCCTTCTTTTCTTTTTCGGCCTTGGAGCCTTTTCATGAGTAAAACTTTGGCTTGATGATGAGGTTTCAAGATAATGGTCTTGTGATGCTATGTGAGAAACCTCTAAAGCTTGAAAAACTTGGTCTTGGACCATATATGCTCTTGGTTTCTTTCCTTTTTCTTTGCTCAAAGTTTTCGGTTCTCTTTTCCTTTCCTTCCAATGGTTTCGATTTTCTTTCCTTCCTTTGAACAAAGTTTGATAAAAATGTTAAGTAGATCATTAAAGGTTTTGTTAAGAAAATTAATCATATGTTTTCAAAGAGCTCTAAGCTTACCCTTGCCAACCTTAAAGTTGGTTGGCCGTTCTAAGAGTTTACTCTAGATTGAAGCCCATGAGCAATAAAATAAAGAATATGAGTAGTTTCTTTTATGTTGTTTGATAAAGTGTTGAAGTTATGCCATAGTCCATTTCTTGAGCTTGATGATGAAGTTCAAAAACCAAAGACTTCTTTGAAGTCTTGGTGCTAAGAACTCTAAAACTCACTTTATGTTGTTAAGATACATATTTGGGTTAAGGTTGTGATGTTCCTTTAAAGTCTTGTAAGAGCTCTAGTTAAGAAAAAATGAGTTGCATTCATGTTTATGTTTATGTCTTGCATAGCATGTTTATTTTGATGTCATCACTAAGCTCTCAAAATAACTAAATGAACTTGCATTATCATGTTTAAATTTCCAAGCTTGCATTTCATGTTTATATTTCAAGTCATCACTTAATCTTTAAAGATAATAATGAAGTTGCATCTCATATTTATTTTATGCTCTCACTTTATTTTATAATGAAGAGTAAAACAAGTGCATAGCATGTTTAAGTTTATGTCATCACCTAAAATCCTAGAGCTCAAAGACTTGCCCAAGTATCTTACATAAAGTTTTAGAAAATGGAGGCATCCCAAGGAAGCCATTTCGGCCTTGATGATGATGATGGGCTTGAGATGAGTTCATCTAATCATAAATGCCCTAGCCTATGTCTTGGAATTTTTCTAAGCTTAGGTGTACTTAAAGAACATTATGAACAAAGTTTTATGTTTTAAATCTATTCCTTGAGCTAAATAATTTAGCTATTGACCTAGCACACATTTATATGATTTTAATGAGATAAATTAGTTTCTAAAAGAGTTTTGAGTTCCTAAAATTATTCCAAGAGAAAACTAGTAACTTATATGCATTTAAATCATGAAATCATGTGATTTATGTGAGCTATATTTTCGGTTCTACCTTGTGTGCTTGGCCACTATATAAATTATGTTTTATGGTGTTAAAATGTGTAAAATTATATTTGAGTGAAGCAAGGATCGATTTAGAGAAGTTAGGAAAGAACAAGTAACTAGAAAGGACTTAAAATGAGAATTCTAGAACACTTAGAAGTACAAATTGTAAATTCTGTTCCAGCATAAATGGACTTAAGAAAAATGGTTTATAATTAGTGGATATGTGTAGGAATCCCTCATAATTGGTTTAGGAGTTGATTATAGAGCCTTAGGCGAAGACGGAACTTAGAAAGGGTCAAAGAGATTTCTAGGATCCGTAATCATATGATAATTTTCTGCCCAAAGTGATGTAATGCTGTTTGGTTTTGTTAGTAAGCATAAAGATTAGAAGAAATTATAGGTAATGATCCCTTAGGTGAAATAAATATCCATAATGAAAGTTAGGATAATTAGAATATAAATTTAAGACCCGTAAAGGCCAAAGTATAAGACGCCAGGAGATAGGAGGTGTGATATGAGAATGAGACCGAGTGGGTATACCGTGATGAATGTGAATGTATTAATACCATGAATATGAGACTATGTGTGTATTTGTGACATGTTGTTGTGGTGATGTGGTATGCTATGCTTGAAATGCATGAGAATGCGAAATATGAATGAATTAGGAGGGTATGCTCCTGATTAAGAGATTTACTTGATTGAGAAATCTCATGAGAACAACATGTGTTATTGAGTTATGTGGCATGACTCAAATTTGAGAAAATTTGGGTGTAGTCGTTATGCTGTGTACGCCCCAATTTTTACTGAATTTTTACTATCATTAGGAATTACCGAATTACCGTAGGTAAATATTATATAAAATTTGAAACCAAACAATCCTTAATAAAGGAATATAACGTTAGAAGAGAAGTTAGGAGCAATTCGTGCAAGTATTGCAAACAATTTTCTGACGTGTAAAATGACCAAAATGCCCTGAGGTTATTTTACTGAAAATGAGGATCGTGGGCCCCACCCATCCTCAAGGGGATGTTTTGATGTTAATAAGGGATTGTTTGTGTTATGTGTGTTAATAGAGGAGAAGAATCCTAATTTTGAGCTGACGCGAAATGACCAAAACGCCCTTACCGTTTTAACTCCGATTTGCGTGCCACTTGAGCCCGAACCTCACTAAAATGTGTTAAAAGGTGTTTTTAAGCCATGATTAACCATTGGTTAAGCTCGGGTGGTCGGGCAATTTTTAAGTAAAATGACCGTTTTGCCCCGTCTTTGTGTAGTTTTACAAATTTTGAGATTTTTGATTTGTCTAACGAAACCTAAGCAATATTAGGCTCAAATTAAAGCTTATTAAATTCTAATTACTAATCTAGAGTCAAAATTATTTATTTAGATTGATTAGAACCTAAAATTGCTTAAAACACCCAAATTGCTTAGTAATTCACTTAAACCCTTAACCGTAAATTCTCTAAATTGCATGAATACCTTGCCTACACCTAAAAAATACATGGAACACACAAAATCCTCTTCCACAAGGCTGTAATGCACGAAATTATTGAGTAATAAGTCAGAAAATTATTACACAAAAATCCAAAGAATGAAAACAAAGAATCATGAAAACATGGAAACATGATTCCATGTTTTAAGCCACCAAACAAAATGATTTTTCTTCCTTATTTTTTTCTCTAATTTTTGGTCAGATTTCTTTCCTTCCTTTGTCCATTTATGAGCTGCAAAATCTCTATAAATAGGCATGCTTGAAGATAGTTTAGATGCTTAGTTCATAACTTACACAAATTCTAGTTTTAGGAGCACCAAAAGCTCTCATTTCCTCCTCCTCTTGGCTGAATTCTTTCTTCAAGTTTTCAAGAATATTTTCTTTCATTTCACTCAAGGAAACCAAGTTCTCTTCCTTTCCTTCAAATCAGATTAGGTAGGGAGTTGTTTTTAAGTTTATTTCTATGCTTTGCTAAGTGTTGTTCTTGGTTCAAAATGATGATTTCATGGATTTTCTCTAGTTTTTCCATTTGGTTTTCTTCTTCCTTTTTCTTTGAACAATTCAGCCATATGGCCTAGGTGGGACTAAGATGATGGCTTGATGATGAGGACCTTTAGGGTGGGTTGTGAATCCATCACAAGTTAGGCCTCTAAAGCTTGAAAGTTCCACTTGATGCAAAACTTTAAAGAATAATATTTTTATGATGTTTTTATGATCTTGAGTTTAGAACTTGAAAGATGTATTTTTCACTTTGTCTTGCTAAGATATATTGGGTTGAATTTATATTTCTCTAAAGTCTTGGAGGAGCTCTAGTAAAGAAATAAAATGAACTTGCATCCATGTTTAAGTTTATGCCTTGCATAACCATGTTTACTTTCTATGTCATCACTAAATTCTCAAGAATGAATAAATGAACTTGCATATTCATGTTTAAATTTCCAAGCTTGCATTTCATGTTTAAATTTCAAGTTGTCACTTAATCTCTAAAGATAATAAAGAAGTTGCATCTCATGTTTATTTTATGCTCTCACTTTATTTTATAATGGCTAAAAGAGTCAATGCATGGCATGTTTATTTTATGTCATCACCTAAAAATCCTAGAGCTCAAAGACTTGCTTATGAATCATAAGCAAAGAAATGAGATAATTGGAGTTAAAGAATTTATTCTTTAAGAAGTCTTGAGAATTGGAGCTTAAAAAATGTAATTCTCATCCCCCTCATCCCTAGCTTAAGATTCTCTTCTCCCTCACTTGTCCTATTCCGGCTTCAGTTTCTTGCATCATGTTTATATTACAAGTTCTTGCATCATGTTTATATTACAAGTTCTTGCATCATGTTTAATTTTCAAGTTATCACCTTATAATGACAAGATTAAAATAAGGTTGCATAGCATGATTATAATTCTAAGATATCACATAAATCTCTAAAGCTCAAGACTTGCTCCTTTTATCTTAAGTGAAAGATTTAATTATGAACATTCTTTCAAGTTATAAATCGGTCCCATGGTTAATTTAGGCCTAAAGTCCTATGACTTCTTTCAAGTTTAACAAAAGGAATTAGTTCTAAAAGAGTTTTAAAACTTTGTAAGAATTTTATGGGAAGCTAGTAATTTATGTGTACTTAAAATGTGATTTGATGCTTATTAAGAATTTGGTGTCATTGATTGATTCCCTGGTTTGTATGTTATAGTTGTTGTTGCAAACAATGAAAACTTATGCATGAAATAAAGACATATTCTGTTACTAGAAGAAAGTGTATTACTATAAGAGTGCAATTTGGAAAGATTTGACTAAGGAAAGATTTGGTATTTAAGCGTGTCCATTGTGACCCACCTCTCTTTCCTGGAATCTCCAGATGCATGATTACAGTTGGTATATATTATTTCGGCATAAGACTATAAATGAGAAAATGTTATGATGATTATGAATGAAGAATTGTATTATGATATAACATGCAAAGACTTAAAGGTGACTCAAAATATATGAGAAAATGATCCTTTGGACGTCAAACTATAGGCGGTGAAAAGGTGATTCTTGCCCCTAGTCTGTTCTCTCAAAAGGGTAGAGACGGAATTTTACTTATCAAAAGGGATAAGTATGTGCTGGTGACGACTAGCAAGGTATGAGCTCATAACCTAGATTACTCCCAAAAGGGTGAAGTATAGGGTGGCCCAGGAAAATGATGATGAAAGTAACTTTAAGTCACCTAAGAAACTAAGTAAATGCATTATGTGAATATGATGTTCTGCTATGCATAGTATTTATGAAATGATGATGAGGAATATGATGTGATTTTATGCATAATTATGTTATTATATATGAAAGGAAAAGTTCATTATAAACATGACATGCTAAGTTTATGATGCATTATAAGACGCATGATTAAAACCGACGAACCTCGGTAAAGTATATTTTCGAACTTAATAAATCAATCTTAGCATGCTCACTATTTCATAATAACCCGAGGTTCCTGGGGACGATGATGATGACACAATGCATCATGAGGTGAGTACCCTAGATTCTTTTTATAAGTTTCTCACTCCCTCTATTTTTCTTTCCATCTCGTCTTCAGAAAGGAAGGAAGAGTTCGTGAATCACATTGAGGCTTGGGTAGTGAACTTGATCCTAGTTTCACTCGTATATTTCAGACATCTATCCCTATCCCTGAGTGTTATTACTAGGTGCCATTAATGGATGTCCTTCCATCCATATATTATTTATGTTTTGTTAGATTGCCTACACTTAGTCTTATTCTGTTGGTAGGCAAAATATCTATATGATATGTAATTATGGATGCTGGATGATGGAGCCAATATATTATGATGTGATGTTTGTAAATTCCTATGTGTCTTTTAAATTTTGCTAAATCATTCACGTTAAGCGCGGCTCACGTTTTCAATTATGTTTCAAAAAAAATGGCTCGTAATTTCACTAAGTATTTTCAAAGCATGATTAAGAAACTGAAGCAAAGAGTAAAGTCTAGTAATTAATCCTCTAGGTGTATTGGGTTAATTATTAGGGTGTTACACCTGGAATTTCCATCAAATTTGAGGAACTTAAAGAAAGTTTGAAAAGAAAGATTTTTATATATGACATGCTTGCTCTGTTACGATGAAGAGAAAGGAAACCGTGGGCGGTATGGTCGTGAAGCCATATCGAAGCATGTGTCTTAACCAATGATGCGTTTCAAGACGTACTTCTCCTCGAGGACAAGGTAAAACGTGAGGGCATCGACATCAGCCAAAGTGGACAAAGTCATGGTCTTAACTAGTTGATGCGTTTTGGAGAAGGAAGAAAGTCTCATGAAGGGTGATTCCTTAGGTCCCATGCCCATACTTTGGGAGTCGAGTTATTATTTTTATGATTATGATACGCTTATCAAGAAGATAAGTAAAAACTAGTGATGACTAGTTAAGGTATGAGCTCATAGCCTAGTATCAGGAGTCAATTACTATTGTTTTAAATATCATGATGTCACAAGTTTGAAAAATGAGAAAGATGAGAAGTATCTTGCTTATGAAAGCGAAAGGTTGATCATGAGAAGTTACATGCCACTTATATATGAATTAATCATTGATGATATGTTTTATCTAAAGTATTGTCATGCATTCATGTTTCGTTAGGCTGCATACATGCATTAAGATTCATCAAAAGAGATGGACCTTAGATAACTATCTTTTATAAAACTTCATAATGAACCTTTGCATGTTTAACCTTTTCATAATAAACCCAAGGTTGTTGGGGACATTAACAATGACACTAGGATAGGAGGTTTCCCCGAGATTCTTTAGCAAGATTCTCACCCCTCTCTGTCTCTTTCCGTTACGTCTTCAGATTCTGATGGTGTCGTTCTATTTTTGTTGACACGCCGTGTGGGAGGTGCACTACGATCAGACCATCGGTCAAGGTCGTTGTGCCGTGCATATTTTTGCATACATGGGTCGTCCGTTCGCATTCCCCTCCAGCTTTCGACCCGACCTCTCTCTCGACGATTTGATCTTCGAGAGGACGTGACCCCGTGACGGGCAGAACCGCCATGCTCGACCTTCGTCTTCGGTGCGTGCTCATCCGAGTACATTCCTCTCATATTGGGAGGGACCTATCTGAGGATTCCCCTTACCCCTATTCGGAGGGCTTTTGGACGTCGGTAGGGTAGCGAGGATTCGCTCTCAGCTGAGGCTTGTGAGGCATGTACGTCAGAGAGAGGCGTCCTCGCCAAGGAGGCCACGTCGCTTCGCCCATCGCATGCCCACGCCCCTCTTCGTTGGGCTACATCCGAGGAGCTCTTTGTGGGCCACTCCCGTCGAGGATTAGGGTCATCCATAGGCTTTAGAGGGGAGGGTTTGCTTTTAGCTGGTGGTATCTTTGGGACTCCCTTGCACGGTTATTCATGTTTTCCTTTTCGCTTTATGTTTCTCTAAGCTCTGTCCATTCTTATGTAGGTATGACTTTATGTTTTTATTCCAGTTATGTATTAAACAATGATATTTAATGTTATTATGGTTGTTTCTATAGTTGAGGTGTTCTTATTTGCTTTTGTATTTCATGATTTATTTTCGCTTTACGTTTCGCTTATGTTGCACATAAGCTCGTACTTTGTTTTACATGTGATTCAAAAAAAAAAAATTTACCCGTATTTTTCGCTAAGTAATTTTACAAACGAGTTTTAAAGGGAAGTAATAACTAATAATTAATCTTAATACGTCTAGCGTGTTAGGTTAAATATTAGGGTGTTACATGAAAAGCTAGGATAAACACCTCCCACTGATTAAGTTTGCATACAATAACATTATCACTCTAGCATTGGGATTGCACCCTATAAGGCCTTATATGGGGAAATGCCAATCGCCACTTTATTAGTGTGACCTGGGCGAGCAAAGTATCTTGGGCCTTGATCTGGCAAAGGAGACAACTAAACAAATAAGGAGAATTAGGGAGAAGATTCTCACTGAGAGCAGTAGAAGAGCTATGCTGACAAAAGAAGGAAGGCTCTCGAATTTCAAGAAGGGAACACGTATTCTGCGGATTACTCCTACAATAGGTACAGGCCGTGCAATAAAAGTCAAAAAGCTAAGCCCTAGATTCTTAGGACCTTTTCAAATCCTCAAAAAGATAGGTCCTACGCTTACTAAATTGCATCATCAAATCTGCCCAACCTACATAATGTTTTTCTAGTGTCCCAATTGAGAAAGTATGAGTCAGACCCTAATATGTTTGAGCCAGAAGCTATACAATTAAGAAATGACCTAACTTTTGAATTACCACCAATGAGGATCATGGATAGTGGCACTAAGTAGTTGAGAAACAAATCTATATCTCTGGTCCAAGTGACCTGGGGAATAGATGGAATAGAAGAACACACGTGGAGCTTGAGGAAGACATGTGGAAAGAATTTCCAAACCCTTCACATATCAAATTTTGAGGACAAAATTTTTAATAAGAAGGGAGAGTTTGAGTTAAAAGGAATGAGAGGATTTTTGGGAGCAAGACTTGTAACAAAAATAAATGGCAACAAATGAGAGTTCTTTGGAGTGTTTTGGGGTTTTATGAAAATCAAAATATGATGGGAAAAAGGGGGTAGGAGGCTCGACCTTCATGGCCCATGGGAGGAAAATTTTTACTTTTCATTTGTGTTAGGATGTAGATTTAGAGATAGATTTGATTAACAAATGAGTTAGGAATTGGTAATTGGGTGTTTGGGTTGGTAACCAAGTGTTTAAAGCTTTTCAAGGCATGATTAGAAGTGGTCTTGCATGCTTAGTTTGAATTAAACTCAATTAGTTTGAAATTCAAACTCCAACATGTTCCTTGATTTAGGGAATTGGAGAGAAAAAATATTATTTGGCTTGATATGACATAATGTCTTTGATTTAAGAAGGGAATTTGATCTTTCTTAAGCAATCTTAGACCTTAATTAACCTCAAACAATTATTTAGACTCAAAATTATTAATTAAAATTAATTTATCTTTTATTAGAGCCTAATATTGCATGTATTACATTAATCGTTTAGTTAGGCTTATTTAGCACTAATCAGGGGCAAAAACATAAATTCACACCAGGAACTCAGGACACCGGACTTTTCAGATATCATGCAACACTTATCGTTAACATTTTCGAACTCCAGGTGATGGTCAGTTCATCTGTCACTTAATCCCGTGTTAAATTACCTCATGGGTACTTTCTAATTTCATGTCAGGAAAAACCAGGAAATTGAGATTTTCATCTCTAATACATCCATTACACATTTAATCTCCTTCAAATATTAGACTAACCCCTTGAGGATCGCCTAGACCGGCCATCTCGATTTCCAAGAGAATAACCTCAAGGGCATTTTGGATATTTTTGCACTTGAAAATTCTGGACATTACACTTGTAATATATAAATGCATGCTAAAAGAAGTAAAGATTTGTTGATGAGGCATGATTGAAATTACTTATCAATGAATGCCTATATGTGCTTTATGCAGGCATTTGGAAAAAGATAAGTAAATGATGTATAAATGTAACAAAAGAGAATGTATGAACTTTAATTGTGCATGTTCTGACATATGGGCAAAATAGAAACAAGAATTATGTTGAATAAAGGGGAAGGCAAAAAGAGGAACTTTCCATGAGATATTATGAGTCCTAGACATACTGACTAGGAATAGATCTGTGAGATTCGAAAAAGGAAAAATGAAGTTCTGAGGATCACATGTAGGAATGAGTTCAATCCTGATAAGCAGTCTATTATCCATATGTGGTGTTATCTCTGATACCATTTGGTATGAACTAAGTCTCCCTATGTCGATGAAAAGAGAAAAATGCATGGAATTGAGTTATATGGTCACAAGAGAATGATGAGATCGCTTTCAATATGCCAAGGGTGCGTGAAAGTGAGCAATATATAAGATCCTATTGACATACCAAACAGAAGTAAAGATAATTTTACTAAAGATCATTGTATTTATCACATGCATACTCATATCATATTGAAGTATTTGCTAAGCATTATTTACTATGATCATGAGCATTATGATATGTGTACATTAAGTGATTGAATGCTAAAAGAAATCCACTTCGGAAGGATGATTTTGAACTTTAAAAACATAATTTTCAAATTCTCCTCCATGATCTAATCCAATGGAAGTGATTTGAGAATCTATTTCATTGGAAACTCATTTTGCAAAAACTTTAAACTTTTCAACCACCTCATTCTTAGAAGCTAAGAAAATAAGCCATGCAAAGCATAAGAAATCATTCATGATGACAAGGCAATATCTTTTTAGGAAGACTCACACCTTTATTAGTCTAAAAAGATCCATATGTAAAAGCTCTAGTAGCCTTGTGGTTAAAACCACATTTTTGTTGTGGAAAGAAACCTTGGTTTGCTTGCCTTTCTTCCAGAAATCACAAGTTGAATCCTTGTCATAAGATCTTAGGAAAGCTTTTAATGAGTTCTTTCTAAGATAATTCATAAATTAGCTTCATATGAGTATGACCAAGTTTCTTATGCCACAGCCACTTATCATCCATGAAGGATGCAAGACATTTTACATCTTGATCTAGAAGGTCATTTAAGAATAACACATGAGTTTTATCATGTCTCTTACCAGATAAATGACTTCTCCAAAAACTAGATTATCACATGGCATGTTTTGGCATTGAACCAGATACTAAAGCCTTGATCATAAAATTAGTTGATTCTCAACAAATTGTAAGCCAGACCATCAACTTATAATACATTAGAAATTTGTTGAGCCTTACCAACATTCCCAATGCCTATGACTTTAGCTTTACCTCCTCAGCAAACTTTCCTGAACCTTAGTTCTTTGGCCTCAAGCTTCTGAACCAATTCCTTTTGCCTTAAATGTGTCCTGAGCAACCACTATCCATATACCACTTGTCATCATTTTCAACATGTGTCCTTATACACATCTATAACAGAAGTGGTTTTTGTTTTAGGTATCCACACTTTTTTAGATCCTTTTGGGTTAGTCACTTTTTGGGGATGGTTTCTGCCCTGTTTAATTGCCTTATTTTTCATATAGCATTTATCAGGTAGATGACCCTTTTCTAACAGAAATTACAAGATGTTTTAATCTTCAATTTCTTAAATGAGGTTGCTTTTACTTTCTCATCCATTACCTTCCCATACCCCTTTCCAGTCTTTTGAAAATAAGGTCTTTGACCTCTAAGCATCACATTTAGAAACTTTGAGCCATTGATCATTTGTTCTATATTTGTTTTGAGAATATTTGAAGTTCTTTCTAGTTCAATTTTTTTTTTCTAAGCTTTCTAATCTTTGTCAGAGACTTTAGCTTCTAAGGACTTGAGTTTGACATTTAAAAACTTATTTTCTCCTTGAATCTCTTCCTTCTCAAGTTTTAGATTCTCAAAATTAGTTTTTACTTCATCAAGCTCAGAAGTTACTTTCTAATGACCCTTTTAAGAGATAAGTGATGAGAAGTAATTGTTTGAGAATTCTCAAGCAGCTCATTATACAATCCTAAAAGATCACCATAAGAAAGTTCAATTTGTAAATGTTTATTTACCTCAGTTTCACCTTTAGAAATGTAATTGGCCATAAAGCAGAGATTGGCAATGTCTTCATGTTCATCTTGGGTTTCTGAACCTTCTTTTTCTTTTAGAATCACTCCTAGTAGTAAGCATCCCTTTCTTCTTTGGAGTGAACTTCTTTTGTGCCCCTTTGAGCTTATGACAATCTGATTTGAACTGTCCTTCTCTCTATAATTGTAGTAGCTAGCATTCTCCACCTTCCCTTTGTCTTTCTTGTCCTTTTTGAACTTCATGTCCTTCCTCTTTTTGATTCTGCTCTTCCAAGCCCTTAACATCTTCCTTACAAGCATGGAGATTTCATCTCCATCTTCTTCTTATGATTCATCTTCTGATTCTTCCTCATCATCAGAAACCTCAACAACTTTCATTGTTTTTCCTTTATTTGGCTTTTTGTGAGAGGACTTCAAGGCTATAGATTTTGTTCTCCTCATAGCTTCACCATAAACCTCAAAAGTACAGCCTTATGAGTTTTGAGGGACCCAATGGGAGCATCTAAGCTAAAGTTTGAAGATCCTTACCTTTTGTAATGGCTATAACCTTGGGAAGCCAGTTGGAAGGAAGGCTTCTCAGAAACTTTTTCACCATCTCAGAGTTTGAGTACCTCTTACATAAGCCCTTGAGTTGGTTCACTATGTGTATGAACCTGGTAGTCATTTCATCAATATTTTCTTGTTCAGTCATTTTAAACATTTCATATTGATGGACTAACATGCTTATTTTGGTCTCCTTGACCTGTCTATTCGTTCATGCAGCATGTGTAATTTATCCCAAATTTCTTTTCCTGTGTCACAAGCAATTATTTTATTATATTTTGCTTTCCTTAGTGCAAAGGTGAGTAGATATTTAGCTTTAGAGTTCAGATGAACTCTTGCTTTATTTTGCTTTGTCCATCTACTTCTAGGATCTCTTGAAGTGGAAAGTCTATCTTCAGTTCTTGGTACCTGCTCCAGAAGAGTGTAGTCTTCTTTTGAATGAACTTCCATAATGAGCTTTGTGTGCCATTTCCTCTAAATCTTTTCCTCTACAACCGTTTACATGGAGGTTTGTTTATGGAGTGTCCTTCAGCAATGTGAACATTGTGTGCCATTTCCTCTGGATCTTTTCCTCTCCTTTTGTTAGATGCTTAGCCTTAGAGGCTTGAGCTCTGATGCTAATTGTAGGTAGAAAGTAGCATGAGAAAATGGTTGAATTGTGCTTCAAATTTTTACTTCTGAAATAACTAAAACAAAGTCTATCAAGTTATTCACTTGAAGGCAGCAAAAAATATAGTTAGTGTGCTTCAGAAAGTGACTTTCTGAACCAAGTTGAAAACTCAAGAATTTCAGAAATTGTTTTGAAAACATTTTCAAATAAAAACAAGATATCAACTAACACCAATGCTGAATGATAAAGAGATAATAAGATAGAGATATATATATTAGCTTTAGAGTCATTCAAAACATAAGCTACAGAGCTTTCTGAAGGGTTTAGAGCTAACATTGATTAGTGTACTTTAGAGTGCTTCAAGAGGATGAATCCCCTCACTTTCAACACTCGCCTCATGACAGAGAACCCTCAGGAGCACTTCAAAAAGATAGAGAAAATTATCAAAGTCATCCATTGCTCATTCGAGAAGGCAACAAAGTTGTTGGCTTCCAACTAAGATGCTAGGTTGGGCTATGGTACGAGATGTTTCTACAAGGACGTGGTGATAAGGACCCATCCTCTTTAGAAGAGTTCAAGGCAGCTTTCATGAGGTGGTTTCTCTTATATAGATGACAGAACTTCGAAGGAGTTCTTGAAGCTTAGATTGAGTCCAAGCATGTCGAGGATAGTATGACGAAAATTCACCTGCCTATCATAGGGCTTGAAGCATACTAAGGACAAAGACAAGTAAGGTGAGGTAGTTCATTCAAAGACTTCCTAAAAGCATGTTCATCAACTTGCAGCCTCACATAAGGGTCATGGATTATGCCTAGATAGTGGATATAATAGTAGGTCTTGATAGTGGCTTAGCATGAAGGAGAATAGCATCTGAGGCAAGAAAAAAGGCCAGCACTCATGGTTCTTTCTTAAGATGAGAGGTTCAAGCAAAGGACATGGCCATTAGGGCCAAAAGCAAGCCCAGGGTAAGGCCACTAGCCTTGACTCAGTTGTTGCTTCTTAACGTCATAGTAGAGGTGGCATCTAGTTTACCGGTAAGGGTTTAGTGTAGACTTCTCCCATGTGCCAAACCTGGAAAGTGGTAGTTAGGTTAGTGCATGATGGGTACCTTTGTGTGCTATGGTTGTGGCCAGCAAGGCCATAGGCACAAGGAGTACCTATTCCTTAAAGGAGCTTCAAGCCATAGATCAACGATCCCTACAATTTCAACTGAGCTTTTCCAATCAGCACCCTAGGATGGCTTGGCTATTCCAGGAGGTAAAGGAGGCTAGGGAAAAGGCCTTGGAGGCAAAGGTTCAAGTGGCAAAGGTCCAGGAGAAGTCAAGGTGGCTGGGGCAGCGTCGTTTGCTTTGACTCATTAAGATGCATAAGCATCCAATGTGGTTATGGAAGGTATAACAAATGTTTACTCTTATGATGCTTTGAAGTTGATCGACCTCAAGTCCACATATTCTTATGTGTCCCCATCTTTTCCCACATGGTTCGAGGACCTTCTTCCAATCTTAGGGAGCCATTCTTAATAAGGATACCTTCAGAGAGCCTCTCTTGTCCAGTCAATATAGATCGTGCGAGGTCAAGGTTAATGACATGGAGACACTAGCACATTTAATGGTGTTAGACGTAACATCCTTCCAAGTACAACATCAGCTTTAAGCCATGACATCGGACTCGGAGTTGTTACTTATAGATTAGTGGACCTTTCTTAAATATCTATAACAAGATCGATCGAATCGGTGGCAACGAAATTGTGGTTCTATTAAAATATGTAACAAAGAAAAAAAATTCATTTAATACAACGTCGAGTACAAAAAGAAGCTCTTTTATGAGCTTTAACACACATCTATTCTCTATTATAGTTCCAGACATATACATATAACTAAATACAATAAATACAAGTCTCTACTACTAAACTATTGCAATTACCATTTAACCCTTCCTATAGCAACCCTTCTCTACATTAACCTAGATGACACGGAATACAAACACATAGGGGTGAGAATTCTAAAATTCTTAGTAGGGCATTTCCCCAAATACATAACAATAAATATCATTGTCATCGTTCCAGCCACTTCCAATTTATTTATAAACAGGATGATCATGCATTACATAACAATGGTTCATTGAAAAAATTCAAAATCAATCTTTCTGAAATGGGTGGCTTTTAGTAACCAATCACTTAGTGCACATAGATCATAAAGCTCAAACACATAGTTAGTAATTCTAATCAAGCAATTAAATATGATATGATTATGCATGTGCTAAATGTAGTAAAATTATCTCAAAGTGACCTAGTTTCACTTATGGCCATAGAACTCAATTCAGTGCATTTTTCTCTTTTCATTAATATAGGAAAGACTTAGCTTATACCACATGATATTTATAGTGGATCACGTCTAGGATTACGTATCGCCGTCCCTAGCATGGTAACAATGGGAATAGACTGCCATCAGGATAGCTCATTCCTATATGCGATTATTGGACTTTATTTTTCTCTTCTGAATCACACACAGATCTTTTCCTAGTAGATATATATACTGACTCATAATATCTTTAGGGAAGTTCCTCTTTTTGCCTTTCCCTCATTCAATATAAGTCTTGTTTCTATTTTGTTCATATGTTAGAAAATGCACGATTGAAATCTATACATTCTCTTTTCTCATATAACGCATCATGTACTTTTCTTTTCTCAATGCATGAATAAGTCACACATATAGGCATTCATTTACAATGTAATTCTTATTCGTTTCTCATAAACTAATCTTTAAAGTCACTAACATGCATTCATACTCAATATACTTGAACCAAATGTCATTATGTTACCAATATAATGCATTAGCACAAACATAGCACATGGGTAGATTTCACACCTTTGCAGCAAAATTTAATTTGCACATCAAACAATTAATTCAAAGACTACAAAAATTATCCAAGACACTTCAATATGTTCAAAAGTTCCTATAAAAATTTCAAAACAAGAATCATTCTCCAACTATATTAACAAAATTAGACAAATTTGAGGTTAGAATTTCTCAATTTTTTCCAACAGCCAAAAGTCTCAATTTTTCTACCCTATCAAATGATCATATAAAATCACACAAAAATTCAGAGTTGGACTTCAATATGTCTTCAACGCCTTGTAAAAATTTCAAAGGAAGAATCAATCATTTGCTATAGTAACAAAATTTATAGCTTCAGGCTTGCCCTAAAGAGAAACCATAACCTCGGTTTTTTATTTTTAGAAAATAGTAAAAATCAATTTTAAGACCCAAGAAAAATATTGAAAACACCTTAACATGTTATCTTTATCATATAAAATTTTTAGCCCGTGAATTCATCTACAAATACTTTAGAAAAATCATGAACCAGAACCTCAGTATAAATTCAAGATTTCCAGCAACATGATTCAAAACTTGTTTTGCCAAAATGGATTTTCTAACATTATCCAAACACTCCACCAAAATTAATACATCAATATCCATATACTATCAATCAATACAATCAAAAATATCAAATTAAATCAGTGGTTAAAATAGAGAAACAAATTTGAAGCAAAAGATGTTCAAAATCCCTAGTCTTTGGAGCTTTAGAGATCTTGCTTCCAAAGGATGCTCCAAGAATGATTTTTCTCACTTCAAACCTTCCAAACAACACCTAATCCCTCCCTTAAACAGTAAAGGATGATCTCTCAAGGTGGAAAAAGGTGATGGATTCAAATTCTCATCGATTAGTTTTGTAGATATTGATGAGTAGAACAAGTTTTGTGAACGGAGCTTGTGGTTTTGGCAATTTTAGGCTAGGTCTTTGGAGGTTGAAACCTTGTTCATGGCTATTTGAGAGGAAGAAAAATGGAGGCTATGCGTGTTGGAAACATGGCCGAGAATGACAAGCTTCAAGGACAAGCTTGGTGGCTTTTTAATATATCCTAAGTTAGATGTATTAATGATGTAGTCAAAGTATACTTCTTTCTAATAATAAAAAAAAATTGGCTAGGATTTAATCTTGTGAATCAAGATTAAATCTTAGTATTACACTTGGCTAATAAGGATAACTTTATCCCATTGTAAAGATTTGACTATTTTTGGTATTAAAAATCGCACATGAAATATTACCGAATGGGTAAAACCTCATACCCAGGTAATCAAACATTGCTCAAAATTAATTCTAGGTATAAAATCCTCATTTCTTAATATTTCTAACCTTAACCCTCTCTTTCTCAATCCGTATTTCTTGGTCCCGGATTTGGGGTTTGGCGTCTTGATGAGCCGTGAGCCCATAACTCATTATTCATGCCTAGGAAATTTTTTTTTTTAACACATTCGTTGGATTGTTCTCATCATTGCTAAAACTGCGATTTTTGAAATTATAACTAATAAAACTCAAATTGATTTTTAAATAATTTTTAGGGTGTTACATTAGACATGTATGACTTTGACATTATCTTAAGCATGGACTAGCTAGCTTCATGAGATAGTTGTTGACTATCATAGCAAGATAATGAGGTTTGATTTTCCTGAGATGAGCTATAAGAATTTCAAGGCACAAGTTGTTCAGTTCTAGCCAGTTTGGTTTTAGCTTTCATGCTTTGCTACTTATGTATAAAGGAAGTCATGGCTTTCTAGCTTCGTTAGGGATATGGAGGCAGAAGTGCCAAGTTTAGACTCGTTCTGGTGGTTTGTGAGTTTATAGATATGTTTCCAAAGGAATTGCCGATGATAGCACTTGAGAGGGAAGTTGAGTTTGGAATAGAGCTTAAGTCAAGAGTAAAGTCCATCTTTGTACCCTAGTATTGGATGGCTCCTAGAGTTGAAAGAGTTGAATGATCAGTTGCAAGAGTTACTGTATAAGGGGATTATTCAGTCAAATACCACACCCTGCATAGTGTTGTTCATGAAGAAGAAAGACAAATAAATGGAGATGTGCCTAGACTACGGTAAGTTGAACAAGGCAATAGTAAAGAGTCGGTACCCTTTGCCCCACATTAATGACCCGTTTGATCAACTCTAAGAGCCAAAATGATTTTCCAAGATCGATTTTCATTCTGGCTATCATTAGTTGAAGATCAAGGGTGAGGATATACCTAAGACGGCCTTTGGGACTTGCTATGGGCACCATGAGTTCCTATTGATGTCCTTTGGGTTGACTAGTGCCCCTATGGCTTTAATTTCAAGGACCCAATGAATAGGGTGTTCAAGTAATTTTGAGATCTCTATGATTGTCTTCATTAATGCATCATAATGTATTCTAGGAGTGACGAAGAGCATGGGCAACATCTAAGAGTTGTTTTGCAAATATTAAGGGAGAATTAATTATATGTCAAATTCTCTAAGTTTGATTTTTGGTTTGAGCAAGTGACATTCAATTAGCATATAGTGTCAAAGGATGGTATCCTATGGATCCAAAGAAAGTGGAGGGTGTACGACAATGGCCTAGGCCTTTAATGGTTTCAGAGATTCATTTTCTTGTTTTTGGTGGGATACTATTGAGGTTTGTCAAGAATTTCTCAAGGCTTGCAACACCACTAACTAGGTTTATGTTGAAGAGTGTAAGGTTTTAGGAGTCAGATGCATGTGAATAAAGTTTTCAGAAGCTCAAGACCTATTTGACCACAGCACCGTGTTAGTGTTATAACATCCCCTGTTTTATATTGTCACTGTCCTACAAAATAACACATCTTTTTCAGTGTGCTTTGTCTCACTACACGCTTCTTGGGTTCCACCCATCCCAAAATTACCCAAGTCAAGCATGCTAACCGTGAGTTCTTCGTGATGGGCTACCAAAAAAAATGCATCTTCTTTCGGTAGCCCATCACTAAAGAACTTCATGGTTAAGCATGCTTGACTGGGGCAATTTGGGATGGGTGACCTCCTAGGAAGTTTTCCCAAGAAGTGGTGAGTGAGGACAAAGCATGCTGAAAGACTCGTATTGGTTTGTGGGGACAATTTGTCAATCCATAAAGTAGCAAGGGATGTTACAAATGGTATCAGAGCCTGCACCTCTCCCAGTAAGGTGTGGTTCTGGGACGAACCGAGTGGAGTTGGTGGGCATGTAATGCCCACGAGACGGGGAGTGATCGCCAGTGCCAGAAGGCACGGACAGGAGCCCTTGGCAGGCCTCTAAGCGGAGAGGTATATGAATGAACCGATTACACATTAGAATGAGAAGGATCTTGAGGCTGTATAGGTATGGGACTATACAGTTGAGGATGTCTTATATGAATTGATTGGTACTACATATGCCAACAAAGATGCATCTTCTTTGGTAGCTCATCACTAAAGAACTCCACGGTTAGCGTGCTTGACTTGGAGCAATTTTGGGATGGGTGACCTCCTAGAAGTTTTCTAGGAAGTGTATAAGTGAGGACAAAGCACGCTGAAAGACTCGTGTTGGTTTGTGAGGACAAGTGGTCAATCCATAAAGTAGCAGGGGATGTTACAAGTGTTACCCTCAAGGACAAGCAGGTTTTTGGCATTATGTGATGCCTTGAGAGTTGGACTTAGCTGTGTCCTTATGTAGCATGGCTAAGTGGCGGCCAATGTGTTTAGACATCTCAAGAAACATGAATAGAACTACCCTAAACACGATCTATAGATGGAGGAGTGATGTGTACCTTGAAGATTTGGAGGCATTACCCTGACTGAAGATTTAAGAGATCCTTATGGATGACAAGAGCTTGAAATACATCTTCCCGTAAAAAGACTTGAACTGAGTTAGCGTCAATGGCTAGAGTTGTTGAAGGACTATGATTGCATGATCTCCTATCATCTGGGCAAGCTGAATTTTATAGTAGGTGCTTTGAGCAGGAAGTCTATGGCGCTTTGGCCTACATAGGACAAGTTAGGAAGCCATTGATAGAGGACATCCACAAGTTGGAATCTAAGATAGTTCAGTGCGGTCTTAGTAATACATGAGCCTTTCTTGCTCACATTAGGGCCCAGTCGACCCTAGTAGAGTAGATCAAGGCACAATAGGGAGAGAATCCAAAGTTAGTCAAGCTAGTGGAAAATGTTCACAAGGGTAAGAATACAAAGTTCTCAATTTACGTGGAGAGTGTATTATGATTTGGTGACCATTTATGTATGCCCAATGTAGGTGAGTTGAAGAGAAAAGTGATCGAGGAGTCCCATAGCGTAGCATACTCAGTCCCTCCAAGTTTAGCCAAGATATATTAAGATCTCAAATAACTATTTTGGTAGGAAGGCATGAAGAGATATAATGGTGACTTCGTGTCATGATGTTCAATGTATTAGCAAGTTAGGCTGAATATCAAAGGCCTGTAGGGTTGTTTCAGGGGTAGAGATTCCAGAGTGGAAGTGGGAAATGATAACTGGAATACCTTAGTTTTAAATAAAAAGGTTAGAAAATGTTTTCGAACCAAGAAGGGTGCTAGTCTCCCTTATCTATCGGGCCGGGTCCTGAATTTCACTAAGTTTGTACCCTATACTTCCTTGGAGGGCTATAGGATAGAACCATTTTCTTGGGATCAAAAGTCCCTTATTGTTCCCTAGAGAAAAATAAGTTAAAGAGTGATTTTTGACAAATTTTATGAAATGTTTAAACATCCCATTTTTAGTTTAAAAGTTTATAAAATCTTCGAGATTTCTGAATTTGAACTAAAACCCAAAAATTAGATTTTGTTTTGTTGGGATTTTGATTTTTCTAATATTTTATTTGAATCCAAATAAGGGATATTTCCCTTATTTACATTTATGTTTTAAAGTTAATAGGAAGTAAAATAAATGATTCAACTAATTTGGCTCTCTGGAGACCACCCCAATGGTCATATGACCTCCCAGGTCGTTAACTAAGAAGGGCAGGTCAGATACAGTAAAGGACCGCCTAGGCGGTCAACAGTGTTATAAAAACCCGTATTTGGGGTCGAGACCATTCAGACGCATCCCACACTCCCTAAACCTCTCTCAACTTTGAAAAACACCTCTTCTAACCCTTTTTCATTCATAAAACTCCATTTTCTTCCAATTCTTTCAAATTTAACTTGGAGCCTTCCATTATCTAAGCTTAAAGGTATGTTATTTTGCTAGTTTTGCTTCATTTCTTTCAACTTTTCCTGGTTTAAGGGTGGTTCTTCATGCTTCCTAAGAAAGAGAAGTTCTCTACCTTGTTAGAGGTGGAATTTGAGTATTTAGAGGTTTTAGAGGCTGATTTAGAGTTCTATTGCTGTCATAATAGATATTACTGTCATTTTATTCCCAAGAGTTCTATTGGTGTAATTATTTCATAGTTCAACCCTCCAGATGAGTGGGTTCGCACTTGTAACCTCTATGTTGTGCATTAGAGTTATTTTCATAAAAAATATGATTTACTGAATTGGTTTTAGAGATTTATGCAAAGAAGTTTGAAGTTTATTGCTATTTGTATGTTTAGAACTCCTGGTTTTAGAGCATGAAACATGTTTTAGATAAAAACTCATGGGACTATATTTGTTACAATGATATATATAGAATTGATGATATATGCAATTGTTAAAGGATTTTATGATTATTTCAAAGGATTCTGGAACGGTTTACTTACATGATATAGTTGAACTAGATATGAGTTAAAGAAGAGAATAGAATTTTGATTGTAAACTTTGCTATTTGAAGCATGATATTGGGTTTTCTAGTCTAAGATAAGCTTGACTGATTGAAATGTGTTTTAAAGATTGAACCAAATGATTTAAGAGCATGAATCTTCATGGATTCAGAACAGCTTACGGCTACATATTCTGGAGGTTGTAGAAATCACAATATCTGCAAAGGGTGATCCTTGAGCATGATTTCATAGCCACAGTTATGCTAAGGTTAGACTTAGAATTAGAGAATTTTAGAGCTCACAGAGAACAAAAAGGTTTTCAAGGATTTTCAGATTTATTTACAATAGCTATAAACAGACTCGTGTGTTAATGGCAATAAATCCATTAACCTTGGTACCAAGTATGCATAGGCTAGAGTATTCAGAGAAGGGACCTAGTCAGGTACCCATTATTGTCACACTGGGACGGTGATACCAATGCCCAGATGTGACTAAAGGGTAGAGCCCGGGTTGGCACCCTTAGACCTAACAGTATCAGACTATACATTATTGTTTCTTTAGGAGCTTACGTTATGAGTTATGTGACTTCATATAAGACAGGAAATTGAAGAAATTGCTATTATTGAGTTTGTAAAATGATAATTTGAATATAAATATATAAATTATATGTAAACTTGATTATGGATGACTTTTGAGTATTACTGATATTATTATGATTTCCTACATTATTCCTTGATGTCCCATGAAAGGGTTTTTGGTGAGGACTCACTCATTGAGTTTTGGTATCAAAACTCACCCTTCTCATTTCTCTTCTTTTTTAATATAAAACCACTACTGCAAATTCTATCATGTAGGAAAGAGTCAGATGGTAAGCTTCACTCTGGTGAGGGATGTATTTTGGGATGTTTAGAGTGCTCCAATATAGTGCGGGTATCTAGACCTTAGATCATATTTTACATTTTTCATACTAGGAGAGTAACTCTTGTTGGTGCTTAATGACTTAACTATATTAAATTCATGGACTTTTTTAAATAGTAGCTTATAGTTATATGTTGTATCATGATTTTAAGACTTTAGAGATAATCTATGATGTTTTATTTTGAGTAATTTAACTATTTTGTATTAGAAAAGTAGGTGATTTGTATGTAAAAAGAAACTTCGTTTTGAATAATTTATAAGTTACTGTCCATATAGAGTAACATGTTACGAGGCTTACATGGAAATCGGATTTCTCACGTCCTTACGTTCCCAGGTTGGTCGTGACAATAACCATGAAATTCGTAGTTGGGTTACGTTGACCACCAAGGGTTTTTATTCTATATGAATAATAGTGGATAGGATGACCAAGTCAACACACCCTTTACTATTGAACCATTATCAGTTCAGCTGAGTATGCTTAGATCTACGTTGATAAGATTGTCAAATTCTATAGTGTGCTAGTGTCAGTCATATTAGGCAGAAGGTCCTAGTTCACCTAACGGTTCTATAGGGCATTTCAAGAAGCTCTCAGGATGTATATGGACTTGACCATAGCTTTCCATCCTGACAGATGGCCAATCAAAAAGGATGATTTAGACACTAGAAAACATGCTCAGAGCTTATGTTTTGGATTTCTGGGAGTGGTGTGACCACTAATAAAGTTTTCGTACAAAAATAGGTTTTAGCCAAGTATCTAGATGGTACCATTCGAGGCTTTGTATGGAAGATGTTGCAAATCTCCCATTGGATGATTTGAGCTTGGAGAAGCTAAGATCCTAGGCCCAGGACTTAGTTTAGGAGACCTTAAAGAAGGTTTAGCTGAACATAGAGCATCTAGTGGTGGCGCAACCCAAATAGAAATCCTATGCAGAACCAGAGGAGACTTGGTGTTTCGGTTAGTGACCATGTGTTTCTACGGGTATCACCCATGAAAGGGTGGTGAGGTCCAGGAAGTAGGGAAAGCTAAATCCTCAGGATATTGACCCTTTTGAGATTCTAAAGAGAGTTAGAGCAATGACCTACAAATTGACACTTCCTCCTAGTTTATCAGTTATCCATCCAATCTTCCATGCCAGCATGCTCAGGAAGTACATGTTTGATCAGTTTCATGTGCTCATGTTGCAACTGTCCTAGTTAACGAGAGTTTGTCTTACGAGAAGCTAGTGTTCATCAAGGATAGGTAGATCAAGAAGTTTTGCTCAAAGGAAGTAGCCTTTTTGAAAGTTATTTGGAGGAATCATTTTGGAGAAGAAGCAGGTTAGGTAGCCGAAAAGGCCATGAAGATCAAATATTTGCATTTTTTCTCATCTCAAGGTATGTTAGTTTAAATTTAGGGACCAAATCTCTCTTGAGAGGGGTAGTATGCAATATTTGCATATTTTGAGAGGGGTAGTATACTATAAGAGATTGATGTTTCTCTATTAGTTTATTACCTTACATGAATTATTGATATTTGAATTATTATGTACTTAAATGTGAAAATTGTTTTATTATTGTTGCATTATTATTATTATTATCATGTACAACTATTGCCTTAGATCCTCTCACTTCCTTTTCTCTAGGAGCTGTAGAAATTTGTTTTGGATGAGCTTAACTTGAAGTGAAGTGGTTACTAGTTTATGTTTTGTAAAGTGCTCCAATATTTATGCGGCAAGGTCCTAGACCATGTACATGTATTTTGGTTATCATGATTTGAGACTTATATACATATTTATGTTTGATGGATTTTATGATTTTGTATTGGAGTAACTGAGATTTTAAATATTTTCTTATGATGGTTTAAGATATGGATTTGGATCATGACCTTGAAATCATAAGTATGAATATGTTTGAAATGGAAAATTTTGTTAAATTATCAATTATAATACAATCTCAACGGCCACGAGGCTTACATGGAGTTGAGATTTCTCATATGCCAGCCACGATCCAAGAAGGGCCTTGGCAACATGTCAATACTGATTACATTAAGGTTGGACATAGTGAGGAAAAGGTGATGCAAAATAAGGCTAGTTTGTAATTCCTACATTAAAACCAAACCTCAGGAACCTCTTATGACCTTATTCACATTTTGATTTACTCCTAAGTTCTAATTCCTAACTCGATGGACCACATCGTAGATTTTTATTTTGATTGATCATCCTTACATTTTCCTATTCTAAAGGTTGATGAGGTATAGGATCTAAAACTATATTGGTTCTTAGTCAAACAAATGGAGTGGAATACGAGACATATTCCTAATCCTTCTCATAAGCAGATCATTTGGATCATTCTCCTTGTCCACGTATAAGGCCTTAGCCATCTTATTCATCTACCTATTAATGGCATCAAAATGCCTATTATTTGAATCAATAATAGGATTAAAAATAGTAGCCATTTGTTGGGTCAGCATATGCACCAAATCAAGGTTACTTTCTTCCACTTGCTGCCTAAAAGTTGCTAATGTTTGACAACGGGGCTTGTAGTACTTTTGTGGCATTTCCCTAATTATTGTAAGGAAATTGGACCAACCTCAATAGGTTTAGTCCTTTCTCCTGTTGAAACAATATTTCTCCCAACATTTTGACTATTAGCAAGTCCTCTTGTGTTCACCATAGGGGGTGATATAGAGTACTAGGGATTAAGAGCTACATGAGTACCAACCTAGGTTACTATTGTTGCCATACTTGAACTTGTGGGTTTGGCACATATGGCATTGATGCTGCTCCAAATAGAGGCATTCCCATCTACATTGGGCAAGATGAACTCAAGAACAATGAGTTGGAATATCAACTAGGTACTGTTCTCGCTTGAGCCACGGTGACTGGATTTGTGGCTACTAGAGGGGTATAACAAGGTCGTAAATTAGTAACCCACAAGGGAATGACATAGAAGCCATTGGAGTCGAAACTCCTATAGGATTCCTTGTTATTGGGGGTATGTTTATCCCCCTTGAGGCTTACTGCTAATTATTGGCACATTTGTAGAGCTAGCTTTCCTATTTCCATCTCCAGTGTTGGAATGTGTACTTGGATCACTAGAAAAAGATGAATGACATCGTACTAGACGATAACGTGCCACTTTTTAGATGCATAGACAATTAACTCGATCCCACCAAGTGTGCCAATTTGTTTGTGGTGTTTTATGTAACCACTATCAAAATAAGACATGTGCAACAGTTTTGATTTGAAATCTTAATTCTGGAAGGAAATCACTTTCTCTCAAAGAGAAAATACCAGGTGTAACGAGGTGGAACATGGAGGAATGAGAATGTATCTCACTACCCAAAGGGTGATTAAGTTTGGGAACACAAAGTGACATAGGCTCTTCTTTCTTCAGAGTGAATGAAGGGTGTGTACCTGCAAGGACTCTACCGACAAGTAAGCAAAGGCTTAGAGTTGGTACGAGTGTGCAAGTGAGCATAAAAAATATATCTGGAGTCCCTGGAGGTATTTATAAAGGTGCTTTAAAGGTGGTTATCGAGGTTAGGAGGCCTATCGTGTCCCCTGTATTGTGATCCCACATTCTCCCATTCGTGGGCATAGTGAGAAAGAGGGAACACAACCTCGGTAACCACCGCCACATGGAGGTTCTTTGATGGAGTGAGGCACAGAACCCAAATCTCCAAAATCTAGGCCTACTGAATTTGGCTTTGTACAATTGGGCCTTATTCGAGTTCATGTTTAGCTCATGTTCTTGCTCTAACACCATGTTTGTGTGAAGTGTTTAACGTTTTTCAAAATATAAGTTCAAAAGAAAAGTCAAGTTCTAAAAGAAAGCTAATGTAAACGAGTGAAAGGAGATAACATAAAGCAAACTATGACAGAAAAAGAACACAACAACTAAATTAAAGAAAAGAAATGATTCTCACTCGCAAACTTAGGGCTTGTTTGGTTTCATTTTCAGTTTTCATTTTTAATATTTTAGTTTTCAGGATTTTGTGAAAAAAATGAAAACTAAATGAAAACTTGAAAATGGAATTTGTGAGCTTGTTTGGTTTTAGTTTCCAATTTTCATTTTCAATATTCCAGCTTTCAAAATCTGAAGGAAAATCTGAAAATTGGAAATGAAAACTGAAACTGGAATTTGTAATTTTTAGAATTTTCAGGATTTTTTTCACAAAATTTGAAAAATTGGAAAATTGAAAACTAGAGTTGAACAAAGGCTCGTAGTTTTTAGAATTTGTAGTATTTCCTTCACAAAAATCAAAATTGAAAAATTGAAAACTGAAATTTAAAAAAAGACCTTAAGATTTGCTGCTTCATGTATACTAAGTGACTTTGGAGACTAAAACTTAGTGTGTGAGAGTGTGGAATTAAATGAATACAACTGGTCTAAAAGTGTTATTTATAGACAAATCTTATGCTAAAATTTCACAAACAGAATGCAAATCCTCCAATCTAATTAGCTTGACATGCTTGCTTTCCTTCCTAGCTTACTTGCGCTCCATCGAATCTATGATATTTTCAAGTGCACTCCTATCTTCAAGGGATACTTCATTCTGCTTCATTTATCTCACTATCGAATCTCTAATTCCTCCTGTCTTACTTAATTTGTGATACTACTTTCATGAATATTAAGCAATATTTCAATGTGAGTGTCTCTCATTGTGTGGCCCCTATTGTTTCCTAATTACAGACAACCTTTTGGCACAAGTATCACTCTTTATGTCTTTCTACAATAGTAGTATAATGAGTGCGTTTGGTTTGCTTTTATAAAATTGATTATAAAAGTTAAATTTTATATATACTGAAAACATTGAAAATAATTATTTTTTGTAAATTATTATTTTTAACTTCTTTAAAAAAAAGCGACAACCATCTTTTTAGATTATAATTAATTTTAAAAAATTACCCACATATACTTAAAAAAACTATGTTTTTTTTCGAAAAGTGATTGCGAAAAAAAATCACGGAAACGCAACATCTTTGGATTGATTAATTACACTGGAAAAAATAGTACGCTAACAAACTAGTTTGATGACGGATAGAGACATTGGGTCCGACAGCACTGCCCTGTGTGTACATATGAACCTCCTTTGGCGTTTTCTCTAGTTGGACTTCTTTTGACTTGTTTTTCTCTTCCGCTCTCTCTCGTTTTCCCTCCCCATTTCCCTTCGCTCTGCATTCAGGTACATACCTTTCTTCTCTGCCCTCTCTCTCTCTCTCTGTATCCCATCCTGGCAATGTTCTTTCTTCTTGTGCTTCCAGATCCAGCAAATGCTCTACATTGCCCACCCTATCTCTAGCGTTTGAGGCTAAAAGAACATTCCTCGATTTCGTTCTAGCGCTGCAGCATTTGGTGCCGGAGGGAAAAAAAGCCTAGATCTGCGATGCTCCACCTCCGGCAACGGCGGGATTCTACTCCGGCCACCACCAGGTGGCAAAACAAGGTAACGGTGCCTCGAACCGTGTCCTCGGCGGAGCCTTTTTTCGAAACTGCGCGTTTGATATGTTTATTTGGTGGTTGGGCAGTTCGACGAGAATTTGGAGCAGTGGCCGCACCTCAACGAACTGGTTCACTGCTACACCACGGACTGGGTCAAGGATGAGAACAAGTACGGCCACTACGAGAGCGTCGGAACGCCGTCGTTTCACAACCAGATATATGAGGGCCCTGACACTGATATTGAGACCGGTATTTCTACGCCACTTTTTTTTTTGTTTTCTTTTATTAAATGAATAAATTAAGCAAATGACCAAATGCGGTTGGAGAAGAATATTGGAAGGCTGTGTGATGTGAATGTGGGTGTTATTGGAGCAGAGTCACTAATTGCATTTGGTTGGGTTCTGTGTTTTGCGTTACCCGATTTGGAATTTGGAATGTGGCTGCTGCACTTTAACTTCAGTGATTGTAGCTAGGGTTTTATTTTGACTTCAATGCTGTGCACAGAAATGCGACTTGCTGGTGCAAGGCGAACGAAGGGGAAGACATTAGCGAGGATGACATCCCTAGTACTTCAGGAAGGCAATTTACGGAAGCTGCGGATGGTGACGCTTTACATTCGGATGTTCCAAAGGTTGTTGTGGTTTAAATTGTTGCTTTTAATTTCTGTGCTGATTTAGAGTTGATAGCTAATTTTGTATCTCAAAGCCAACTTGGATACTAATGTGTTTTGTTCTTTTGCTTTTTATTCGTTGGTTCTTAACGTGCAGCATGTTGGTCAATCTCCCCTTCCCGCCTATGAGCCGGCATTTGATTGGGAGAATGAGAGGTCATTGATATTTGGACAAAGGATTCCAGAAACTCCAATATCACAGTATGACACTTGCAAAATGTTGTTCATGAGTAGATGTATATTATGACTTATCAGTCTTTCTTGTTTGCTTTACTTCAACTGAGTTTTGCTTTGTCCTTCCTTTTCTGTTGGGTGTCTCAGCGGAATGAAGATTTCTGTAAAGGTTCAGTCTTTGCAATTTCAAGCAGGATTAGTTGGTGAGCATTATCCTATTTGTATTTATGGGGATGATTTAGTCAAATTGCTTCCTTTGATTGCACTGTTTCCATTCAGACTTTGGTGTTTATGCTGAAAGCAGATTCAAGTTTCTGATTTAGAGCCTTGCCTTTCTGTCTTGTAGAGCCCTTTTATGGTACAATTTGCTTATACAATAGGGAGAGAAGAGAAAAATTATCAGAAGACTTCTACTTTCGTGTCTTACCTACTGAAATGCAGGATGTAAGCTATGCAAAGACCAATTTTCACATGTTTTCTTTGAGTTTTTCTAAGTGCATGTAATCAGCGGGTGATTTTGAAGTGGGTATGACTATTTACTTTTGTACAATTTCCAGGCCAAGATTACATATGAACCTCGTGCAGTATTTTACTTAGATGCGCCATCTGCTTCAGTTTGTTTATTAATCCAGTTGGAAAAGCATGCTACAGAGGAAGGCGGGGTCACCCCTTCTGTTTATTCGGAAAGATCCAGTATGTTCGATGTCTATCTTAGTTGTTGCTTGCTTTATTGTATTTAGCCATGGAATTTGAGTCACTGTTTCTTTTTTTACATGTCTGTAGAATATTGGAGCACCTTTGGGACCATTAGATGGGTATTTCATCTATTTATTAACTATTTTTAAAATATATTTTATGTCATGGAGATAGTAATGAGAAAACAGTTAGGTGGTAGATCTATTCTGAAAATTGATCAGGTGTACTCTTTTCTTTCTTTAGGACATTTTTATAAATTATTAATTAGAAAAAACAGAGAAGCACTGTGTAAATTAGCATTTTCCAGCTTGGAATTGAATTGCCTTCTAGAAATGAGATGTTCCCTCAACATTGGCTTCCCAGCTGCAGATGCTTACTTATTCTAGTCTATAGTTTCAAGCATGATTGAAATTTGTGCATGAAATGATATATCGCAAGAAAATTTGTTTAGGCTCTAACACAGCTTTTCACTTGGGACAGGTGCACTTGCCTGAGAGAGAGAAGCAAAAACTGCAGGTGTGGTCTCAAATCATGCCTTACAAAGAGTCCTTCGCATGGGCCATTGTATCTTTATTTGATAGCAGTACTGGTGCAGCTTCAGTAGGGCCTGCTTCTCCAAGCAGTCCTCTTGCTCCAAGTGTATCTGGTTCAAGTTCCCATGAAGGTGTTTTTGAGACTAGTGCAAAGATCTCCTTAGATGGAAAACTGACTTACACAAGTGGAAACTCTGTCGTAGTTGAGGTTTCAAACTTAAATAAAGTCAAGGAATGCTATACTGAGGAATCACTTCAGGTGTGTGGTCAATTCATCATATGCACGAGGTTGCATTCAGATGAGACTTTCCTTCTATTCTAAGTACAAAATTCAAGTCATAGAAGTGCTGGATAAACTCTAAAGTTTGCTGCTATTACTTTAATTTAATGTGATAATAATGAATGTGATGATTTATATAATGCATATTAAAGTGTGCATTTAATTATTATTTTTTTTAGTTTATTTTCTGCTTTCATATGGTTTGTTATTCTGTTTCTCCGTCTAACTAAATTTTACATTGTGATTACATCATTTACTATGATCATTTGTTTATTTTATTCCACATGAACTTCAAATTTGATTTTATTTGCCCTTACTTATTTGGTTTCCAAAAATTAACTAAATCCATACAGGGTGTTTATAATGTTTTGGAGACTATCTCTGCCACCAGTTGCTAACTGGGCATTTATCTTTTCTTAAGAAGACAAATTTCATCCTTTCTATGCTATGATTTAAATAATTAGTGCTTTTGCGTTTATTTTTTCTTGTTGGCTGATTTTTCTTATCAAATGTCAAGGATCCCAAACGCAAAGTGCACAAACCTGTCAAAGGTGTTTTGAGACTAGAAATTGAAAAGCACCAGATTTCACGGGCTGATTTGGAAAATGTGTCAGAAAGCGGTAGTACTACCAATGATTCTGTTGACCCAGGGGATCACATTGCAGATTCATCATCTGGAAAGTATCCTAGTAATGTTTGTGATGATCCTCAGGGTAGTATCTCCAAGTTGAATATCCATGATGGTAAAGAGATTTCAGGAAATGGAGCAAATCAACATGTAAACTCAGATTTTAATGCTGATGACGTAAGTGTGATGTCTTTTGATTGGTAGCCTAGTAGTTGCGTGTTGGGACTTTTTTTTGACCTGAAAAGTATAGTTGTTAATTAGATTGGATAAATTCAACCATTTGCCTCCAAATTTATTGCAAAATAAAGATTTAGCATTTTCGTGTGTATATGGTTGTTTTTGCTAATTGAAATTGAAATTATTATACAAATATTATATGGGTTAAAACTTAAAGGATACAATCGTATGTAGTGCACCAAACATTGGACAATATGAAAACTTTTATGGTGTGTAGTGTCAAGTATTATACTATAAAGTCTTATCTTATACGATTTATTAGAAAGGGCCTTATTTGAGGGGTCTATAGTAACAGTCTGAAGGTGCATTTGTATGACCATATTTTTTATTGATAGGTTCTTAATAGTCTTTGAAAGGAAGTTAGTGGTTGTGAATAGTGATGGATATTTTGGGGTATATAATCATCAGAGTTAGCCTTTCACTTTTTGGTACAATTTTTTTTTGGAAAAAAGAAGAAATTTCATTAACAAGAAGAGAAGACTAATATAGAGAAGAGGACAAGAGATCCTCCAAGCAAAACAGAAACATCAAAAGATCAAAGCTTTCCAATTTCTTATTAGAGATGAAAACCTCTCTAAGAAGGTCATGTGCCTTACACCAAGTAGACGCTGGGGTCTAATCTTATCCCACAAAACCTGGGTATCTAAATGTCTGTCGCAAAAAATGTGAGAGTTATGCTCTAACCAAATATACCAAATTACTACAAAGATAGCACACTGCCATAAGGATTTGACCCCTTTCTCCTCCCAAAACCAATAAAACTAGTCAAAAGGAATTGAGCCATGGTTTAAGGACACGCCCAACATTCACCAAAAGACCAAACAAAGAATTCCATAAAGAGTCAGCCACTGAGCAATGCAAAATAGGTGTGTGGTTGATTCTGAGCTAGCACTACACATAACACACATATTAGGGGAAATAACATCTGTGGTCTTCGAACCTGCAATATATTGTTGGTATTAATTCTGTTAAGCACAATTGTCCAATAAAGGATTTAACCTTCAAGGGAGCTTTGGACTTCCAAAAGGGTTTATTAAGGCATAAAGAATTGTTCAAAGAATGGGTTGATTGCTCAAGAGACCAAGACCTTTTATCTAGATAAGAGGATAACATGATCGAATCAAGGAGACCCAAAAGGAATGCTAAATCTGAAGACTCTCTATCATTTAAATTCCTAAAAAATGGAAGTCCCAAGAATAAGTGGAATCCTACACATAATAAAAATTTTGGATTGGGTAGTGGCGAAGAGAAGATAGATGAAAGCCATGGAAAAGCTATACAAAAGGAAGAGTAACCGATCTAATGATCCTCCCAAAAGTTGGCATGGGAACCATTGCCAACTGGCAAGGAGAGTAAGGGTTTGAACCTAGAATAACCTTGGGAAATGAATTTTTAGGGACTAAAATGAGTAGCTCGAGAAGCTGTATTAGCATCCCACCTGTTCCTATCGAGGCCAAACTTGCTTCAAATAACCCGATGCTATATGGAAAGCGGTTTAAGAGGAAAACGCCATAGCCATTTAACTGTCAAGGCAATATTTTTAGATTCTGAATTTTTGAGATCCAAACCCCCTTCCTTCTTTGGACGACAACAAACCTCCCAACTTTCCAAGTGATCACTTTTTGGTACAATGATTCGGTGATAGCTTTAGTGTACCCGTCGGTGTTAAGTTGTAACAAACATTGTTGAGTAGATTAGTAGAATCATGGTCTAGCTGTTAGTGGTTTCAATTGTGGTTATGCTATTGCGGTTGTTGCTGTTATGGTAATGCAGCCACTGCAATATGGATTTTGGCTGTTGCGGTATTCGATTTTGTGTTCACACAAAATGTGGGAAAAAAATCTCACTTTCAAGCTTTGAAATTTTTGTCTTTTGAATAACTTAAAATCACAAAAATTCGACCTACCTTCCATCCAACCCAACTTGCATGATAGGACATTGTTGTTCATCGCTGATGGTGGTGTGGAGCGGCTGACTCCAAAAACACTATACTCCGAAAACACTATAGCGGGATAGCCACTACACCAAAGCATATGGAAAAAAAATATGCAATTTATACTACACATTTAAATGCTGAAAAATAAAATAGTACCCACAATTAAACACATTTATAAATTCATAAATAATAACTATAAGTCATGGTGTATACTCTAAACATGCAATTATTACTGGGTTTGAGCAGAGAAAATAATGGCTTGCCAGAAAACTGATGCTTTCATTGAAAATAGGAGAAATGAGGAGAAAGGGGCAGTATGACCATTAGAGGTGGGTCATTTTAGTCCTAGAAGGCTTTTGGTAAAACAGAAGAAAAATCTCCAAAGAATCTCTCAAATCATTAGAGAAAGTGAGAAACAACAGCAAGGGGAGGGGCCACGTTGAAATCTTTTGACTAAATGAAATAGTGACTGCAATGTGCAGTCGTGATTGATGCCATGCTGAAACACGATTTTAAAAGACTGCTGATGTGAGTTCCTGCTGCTATGCTATGCTCGCAATGCCACTATAGCACTGCTGTTTGGTGCTATCAACAACTATTATAGGAAGACACCAGAAAGGTGCCCAGATGAAATGTGGTATGTTCTGTCTTGTTGCGACCACAATGTGTTATTGGTGTAAGTGCATCGCCATACATGAAATTTCGATCGCACTGCCAATGCAGGGTGGCAATTGCTTCATGTGATACAATCTACAATTTAAAACCAATTGGCAACTCTTTTCCAAAGTTATGATGAAGGGCATAGAAAGGCTATGGTGTGCATGCAGTAAAATTATGTAAAATTGGAGTAGAAAGGGAATGGTGTCCGTGTAGTAAAATTATGTAAAATTGGATATTCCAATGCTAGTGGTTAATTTTTTAAATGTTTTATTTCTAATTGATGGTGAGAGACAAGGGAAACTTCTGCAGTCTCTAATTTTTTAGGACCTTCTTTTTGAGAGTTGATGACTTTAATTGTCAATTCCATTGTTGATCACATCTTGAGGGATATGTGAATCAGGCTAGTTCATGTTGTGCTTGGTCAAGAAAATAAATGTCCAATGTGCTTGATATGGTTACAATGAAGTATTTCATGTTATACTGTGGTTTTAAGTTGATTTCATTTCCATGTGGCATTTGTTTGGCTCTGCTAATGTCCTCCACATTGATTTACATGTAGTTCCATGCTTTTGACTTCCGCACCACAACGAGAAACGAGCCGTTTTTGCAACTTTTTCACTGCCTTTATGTCTATCCATTGACTGTAAGTTTGGGTAGGAAGAGAAATTTGTTTGTACGGGTTGAACTCAGGGAGGATGATGGTGATGTTCGTAGACAGCCATTGGAGGTAATGACCTTTATTTTCATGTTCTTGTAGCATGGTGCTATAATTTCATGACTTGCATCTTACTAGTTTCTTGTGTATGACTAATATGCGCAGGCAATGTATCCTAGAGATCCAGGACTTGATGCCTCATTTCAGAAGTGGGTTCACACCCAAGTAGCTGTTGGGGCTAGGGTTGCTTGCTACCATGATGAAATTAAACTTTCCCTTCCTGCCATGTGGACACCAATGCACCACCTTTTGTTTACTTTCTTTCATGTTGATATGCAAACAAAATTGGAAGCTCCAAAGCCAGTAAGTTTTGTTTGTGCATTGCATTTGATTTCATGGGTTTTATCCTTGCTTTTTTCTGTTGGTTGTCGGCGCTGATTATACATTCTGTTTATGGCAATGTTTTTCAGGTGGTGATTGGATGTGCAGCGCTTCCTTTATCATCACATGCTCAGTATGTTGATGTTTACTTTGTTTAGACTAATCTGTTTACATTATTAATGGCAGCTCCTGCTTGACTACTGTTGACTAAGCTTAACCAAAATGAACTGCTTAGGATAGAAATGTGAACTACAAATTTATGTTTGTAATGATGATGACAATTAGACTGTTAACTTTAGACAATTTATGTTCATGTCTTAGACAATTAGACTCTTAACTTTATATGTAGAAAGTTTATGATTTTGTGGTTATACAGGCTGCGATCGGAAATAACTCTCCCGATTATAAGAGAATTGGTTCCTCATTACCTCCAGGATGCTGGACGGGTATGTGCTTATTTCATGTGTTACTTGTTCTCGCTTTCTCTTAGGGTAGTGTTAATCTAAGGGTATGTTTGGATGGAGAAGAAGGGAGGGAAGGGAAGGTTTACTTAAAATCTTCCTCATGTCCTCTTTACTCTATGCATTATTCTTCTCTTCTTGTTAATGAAATTCTTCTTTTATCTTCAAAAAAAAAAAAAAAATCTTGTGATCCCCACAATCTAATTATTTTGATGAATATTTCAATGTTTCCCCAAGTTTGGAGGATTTTAAACATCCAAAGAAATGGAAGGAAACTGATTACTTAACCTCTCATTTTTCGTTCTCTTTCTCTCCAAGCATCGAAACTTACCTTAAATGACTGAATTGTGATGAATTATTTTCTTCATTCCTTTCGTATGATTCTATGCAACATGCCTATAGGTTTATTTGTATAGTGTATCGATAAACCAGATCATGCATGTGTCAATAGTGTGTTCTCTTGCTTTGTTTCTAGCTCTTTACGTTGTTTTTGTCTTTAGCGCTACATTGTGCATTAGTAAACAAATTAGTTGATTGTACAATTCTTATTATTAGCGTTACAGCCTTACAGGTCTTGTGAATTGTAATATGTTGTTTGATATTATATTGTACTGTGCTCAAGTTTATGTTGGTCTGGATTGCTTTCTGTTATTACAGGTCTGAAACTTGGGATTTTTTAGAGTGGGTTTTGTGGGGTAAGGTTAGACTCAAAGTGTCTACTTGGTGTAAGGCACATGACCTTTTTAGAGGGGTTTGCACCTCTTATATGATAGGAGATTGGAAAACTTTGATCTTTTTTTTTTTTTGTGCTGAGGATCTCTTATCCTTTTTACTCTATTATTCTTCTCTTCTTATTAATGAAATTTATTCTTTTATCAAAAAAAAAAAAAGAAAATTGGGATATTTTATATTTTTTTTTCTTTTTATTTTTGTAGGAGAGATTGGATTATTTGGAAGACGGGAAAAATGTCTTCAAACTGCGTTTACGGCTATGTTCTTCTTTATACCCTGTCAATGAACGCATTAGAGACTTCTTTCTTGAATATGATCGACACACTCTTCGAACAAGTCCACCTTGGGGTTCTGAACTTCTGGAGGTATGATTCTTGTCTAGCTTTATTTTTAATATGATTTTGGGTCTTGTTTATCTTAATTCTCTTTCCTGATCTTCTGTGGGTACTGTTTTAGATGTTTTGATTTTTTGACCTCATTATCTGGGACTACTTTTAGATGCATTCTTGAACTAGAGGATATCCAAGTGTTTTTTATTTTTTTGAACACTTGGTTGTGTGTCTGTATCCATATTTGCACTATGCTTAATTGTGCTCTCATTTCATTTCCGATAAGAATTGTTTTCAGTTGTTAAAAAATGAAAGTGATGCTTGGAAATCATAAATCTTCTTGGAAATCATGAATCTTCTGTATTTTTTTTGATGTTCGTCACACTTGGTGAATTGTAGGGCCTGTTTGGAATCTATTTTCGAAAACAGTTTGATTTTTAAAAATAAAAAACTCAAAATACTTGTTTGGTGTGTCATTTTTTTCATATCAGTTTTAAAAATTAAAGAACAAAATTTGGCTTTTAAAAGTAGAAAACAGAAAACAGGTTTGAGTTGTTTTGAAAAACATTAAAAACGCGGTGGCATGTTTTGTAAATAAGTTGTTTTATTGGTTTTACAAGTCTTCGATTCTCATCTTAGACTCTCTGTCTCTCTCTCTCGCATCTGAGGAAAAAAATCCAAGCCCTTCTCTTTTTCTCATCCTAGACTCCCTGTCTCCATAGCCACACTCAGAAAAGAATGTGGGAAAGGAAAAACATTGGCCACTAAAAGGAATTTCAATTTGAAAGCTTGTGGCTTGGAGTGATAGCATTAAGAAGGGACTATGAAGCAGCAACCAAACCGCCTCATGGTGGAGACAACGCAGACGCTACAGCAACAGTGCGGCGAGGCTGAGTTCACGGTGATGGGTGTGACAGTTGTCGCATAGTGACTGGGACACGATTGGGACGTGACAATTCGTGGCCAAAAGCACAGTGGGAGACGGTGGCAGCAATAGTGACACGAGATGGGAAGGGTGGTGGTGAAGCAATTTGCGGTGGCAGACAGTGGATGACACAATAGGGACGAGTGACAGTCATGGGTTGCGCGCAAGTTAAGAACTTTGCCAAATTAAAACTTATTTTTAAGAGTAACTTTCCAAACAATTTCTTTGTTTTGTATCACTTAAAAACTGTTTTGTGAGTATCGTTATCAAACAGATTTTTAATTTTTTTTTTTTAAAAATTGAGTTCAAACATTTTTTAAAATTACTTTAAAAAACTAAAAAATAAAAATCATTCCAAACAAAGCCCGTACATTTCCTTGTAGTGAAATAGTTTGTTTTCAAACAATAACCTGTGGTGGATTGTCTATCTTAAGGTGAACCTTCCTTATCTATGTTTGAAAAAGCAATAACCTGGGAACCGTTGTCTTCATATAGGAGTCCTTGACCTGGTGCTCTCATAATTTATCTAAGTATTCAAATTGTTGCATCCCAATGACTATATAGGGAGGCTGTAGGAATTGGCTAGCTACAATGACAGCAAAGGAATTGTTGAGTGGAGTGATGGTAAGGTAATTCAATAACCCAACTAGCCTCAAATATCTCTTAGGATCTGATATGCCATATGGGCTCCCCTTGTCCTTGTAAGTTGTAACAACTTAAGATTTGGATCCATTGGAGTGTCAACATGTACACAATTTGAAAGTTCTGTCTTTCAGAAGATATCAAGGACATATGTCTTCTGAGATATGGCAATACCAAAAGAGGATTGAACTACATCAATTCCAAGGAAATACTTGAGGCATCCTAAATCCTTGGTTTGAAAATGACTAAGATGTTCTTTTAGCTTCCTGATACCATCCTTAGCATTGCCAATGATGACAATATCATCCACATAAATCTCTAGATAAAATACTTTGATGTTGTGAAGAATGGTGATAAAACATCGAGTAATCTGCCTCAGTGCGAATTATGCCAAATTGCTGAACTACGCTGCTGAATCATCCAAACTATGCCTGTGGGGACTATTTGTAACCATAAAGTGATCATCGAAGGGGACATACTAATCTAGACTCCCATTGAGCAACAAAAGCAAGAGGTTGCTCCATATTAGGCTGTCTTTGCAAGTTCACTATGTAAAAAGACATTTTTGATATTGTTAGATTCCCACATTGAGGATATGGCCTAGGTTGGGCAACCCTCCTTCCATGAGCTAGCTTTTGGGGTTGAGTTAGGGCCACTCAAATTTAAGATGATATTAGATTCTATCCTATGGTTGTTATTGGACTACCTGCAGATGTCCATTACTGCAAACTTTACACTTGAGATATCCAGTCTTGGGCGTGAGGGGGTTGCGTTAAGAGTCCCACATTGCTTGATGATATCGCCTAGATTGGGCAACCCTCCCCCCACGAGATAGGTTTTGGGGTTGAGTTTGACCCACTCAAATTTAAGAGATATCAAGTTGATATATAGGTCAATGATGCTTAGCAGCTGTAGAGAGAAGACAATGTTCCTGTCAAGACCAACTTTAACTGTATAAACCCATTGATATCAGTGGTGGTTTTTCCTTAGTGGAAAGGATGATATTTCTCAAGTGCCACTAGAGAACAAGGTATTGACAAAGGAAAAATATGGAGAAGACGAACTTTGATAACTCAGAAAGTATATACAAGATGGGGATCATTAGTAGATTGTATACCTTCACAAATAGCTAGTAGAGGACTAGTGGAGGCAAGACTTGCAGCAGTGAAGACAATGGAGCAAGTGAGAGTAAACGGTGATTGTCTGGATGATAGCAACGATACCCTTTTTGGAGAAGGGAACAACCATGGAAGACACATTTGAGAGTTTTAGCTTGAAGTTTATTCTACTAGGAGTCAGATTATGAACAAAATAAGTGCACCCAAAAGTTTGAGGTGGAAGTGAATATAAAAGGGGTTGAGGGAAATAAGAGAGAGGCTGGATCGTGTGTTATTGTCTAAAACAAATGTGAAGGTATGCAATTAATTAAATAGCATAGTGAGAACATTTCTCCAAAACGTTGTAGGAACGTGATTATGAAGAAGTGAAGGTGTTCTTATGAATCAAGTGGTGATTCTTATGCACAGCGACATCATTTTACTGAGATATGTGAGCACAAGAAGATTGATGAAGAATACCCTATGAAGTCATAAAAGAAGTAAAAGAAGAGTAAAAGAATATTCACAGGCATTACGAATTTCAGCACAAAAGGATTGAAACACGAAAATATTTCAGCATGACTTTTGATTAAAAATAACCAAGTTTATCTTGAAACATCACCAATAAAGGTCAATATGTACTGATATCCAGAAGCTTTTCTGGGCATGCTGAGAAGAACATATGCTTGTGGAAGGTCTTTTGGGGTCCCAGCTTTAGGGTGTGGTTGTGAACGTTGAGGTGACCCTGATGGTTGGTCGTTGGCTATGATGTCGCTGGAGAAGCCAGTGGTGGTAGTAAACAATGATGATAAGGAGAAGAAAAGCCGCCACAGGATTGAGGAGACAGCAGGACAAATGAAACAACGGCAGTCATGAAAGAATATACAATCAGCTCCAATAATTTTTGACTGGAGAACAGTGGGTCCGCTGGGCAAGTCCAATTATAGGGTTGCCTCTCTGGGGTTCTTGAAACCATGTTAAGAGTGTAGAAGAACAAGAGAGGAATCAAAGATTAGAATGTTGAACTTGTAGTTTTACTATTACAATTATGACACATTTTCACACGAGATATTAACTTACATTACTGTTTACAAGAAGACTTAATGAATATTCTTATGCTTCCAAGACTTAGCGCTATTACCATATACAATGAAAGCAGTATATGCACATGATAAAAGCAGGGCTCCAAAAATCCAGGAATAAAAAGAGTTAACTCCTTTGTTAATGCACGATAAAATGAAACATAATAAAGTGGGTTCCTTGATATCTTCATCATTCCTAATTTACATTACACAGTTATTTTTCTTCATTTTTGATGTATTTCATATATAATTACAAAGCATATGAGCGGTTTTCCTGGTTTGTTTAACAGTTTAAGTAGTTTTTGTACTAAGAAGGAGGAAAATTTTGTGGCAGTGAATGGTTTTTTGTTGTTTCTGCTGAGCTGGTTCTTGATTGTAGAAGAATGGCCTTCTTTGCCTTAGGATTGTGTTTATGGCTTCACTCTCTGATGATCAGCTCATTGCTGTTTCAAAGAATTTTTCCATTTCTAATATTGAGAAAGTTGGTACAGATTTGCGTCATTCTTGCAGCTGTACCCTATCTTTTAATTCCAAACTTGTTTGATGTATGGCACGCTGTGTGTAAGATAAGATGGTCATTATTATATTTAACAGTCTGGTAGTTATTGTGCCTTAACTGTTGATGTCCTTGAAGCAAAAATACTATAGAAGCATTATATTGGACTAGCTTTAGGTGGTTGTTATTTGTTAAAAGTATTGTTGTCTTTTTGATTCTCGCACTCTTTACTGCTTATTTTAATTGAGGGGTTTACATGGTATAATTTTTCACCATTTAAGTTGTAGTTTGACTTGAAAAAGAAACTTGAAGAAAGGCTAGGAATTATAGAAGTGAAGTAATTCTTTCTCACATCTTTTGGTATAAAGATACAATTTATAGGCATATTGTAAAGACTACCTAATAAATGTGTAAGATACTAACTTACATAACCATATCCATCATAATAAATGCTTACCTAACCATATCTACCACATCCATCATAATAAATGCTTATCGAACCATATCTATCATAATAAATGCTATATCTATCATAATAAATGATAAAGACAAAAAAACATAAATGTATGATACAATTCAACACCCCTTCTCAACCTGGTGAATGGATATCTATCATTCCCAGCTTGCGTGTAATCTTCTGAAACCGCTCTATGGATAGGCCCTTAGTCAACACATCTAGCTGTAATCGGAAGGAACATGTATAGTGGTTATAAGTCCACTATCCAACTTCTCCTTGATGAAGTGTCGATCAATTTCAATATGCTTTGTCCTATCATGTTGGACAGGGTTATGAGCAATGCTAATGGTTGATTTATTGTCACCTAACATCTTTATAGGAGCCTCATATTTTATCTTCAAGTCATCCAAGATAATTTTTAACCATAGTAACTCACAAATTCCTTGTGACATGGCACGAAATTCTACCTTCGCACTTGATCTTGCAACAACATTTTGCTTTTTGCTTCTCCAAGTCACCAAATTTCCCCCTAAAAACATATAATGTCCTGATGTTGATCTTCTGTCACTTATAGAGCCTGCATAATCAGCATCAATGTAGACTTCTATAGAGAGCTTGTCACCACTTTTGAACGCAATCCCTTGCCAGGTGTGGCCTTAAGATACCGTAATATTCTTTCTCCTGCTTGCATGTGTCTCACTTTAGGATAATGCATGAATTGGCTAACCACACTCAGCATAAGCCAAGTCTGTCCTAGTATGGGCCAACTATATGAGTTTTCCCACCAATCTTTTGTATTGTGCCTTATCAACATTGGACTTCTCCTTTTCACTTCCCATTCGATGGTTTTGTTCAATGGGAACAATAGTAGCTTTGCTCCCAGGCTTCCCAGGATCTTTAAGTAGATCTAGGATATATTTCCTTTGAGAGATAAAGATGCCTTGCTTAGAGTATGCTACCTCTATTCCAAGGAAGTATCTTAATTTTCCTAGATTTTTCATTTCAAATTCAGCAGCTAACTTCTCCTCCAAGAGCTTCTTCTAAACTGGATCATTACCTGATACAATGATTTCGTCCACGTATACGAGGAGAAGAGTAAGTTTCCCTCCAATTGTTTGTTTAAGGAAAAGAGTATGGTCCCCTTGACTCTTCCTTATCCAAGCGACATCATGGTTTTTGCAAATCTCCCAAACCATGCATGAGGGATTGTTTCAACTCATACAAAGCCTTTTTTAGCTTGCATACCTTGTTTCTTCCGTTGGTGACATCATATCCAGAGGAATTTCCATGTAAACTTCTTCCTCTAAGTCTCCATGTAAGAATGCATTCTTTACTTCGAGTTGATGCAAATCTCATCCAAAATAAGCTGCAAGAGAAAGCATGACTCTGATTCTATTCATCTTTGTTAGGAGCAAACGTCTCCTTATAGTCAATTCTATACATTTGTGTGTACCCTTTTGCAACTAGTCTTGCTTTATATCGATCTAACTCACCATCTGATCGATACTTCACCGTGTATATCCACCTTCATCCCACCGCCTTTTATCTTTTGGCCTCTCAACAATCTCCTACGTTCCATTTTTTTCTAACGCCCTCATTCCCTCATTCATGGCTTGAGCCCAGTTCATATCTTTTAATGTCTCTTGTACTGAGTTTGGGATTTGTATGGAATCAATAGCTGCAATGAAACTTTGATGCTGCAAGGGAAGGTGTTTATAGGAGACAAAAAGAGAAATAGGATGTTTAGTGGAAGTTCTTTTTTCTTTTCTCAAGGCAATCGGAAGTCATTTAGGTTGGGTTCACAAATATTGGAAGAGTCAGTTCTTCAGGACTTACCAGGTTCTGACTCTTGAAGTTGCTGCTGGATCATATCGGGTTTATTTCTCCTTTCATACACCAAAAGTGGTTTCTTTTGAGCTTCCTCAGGTGGTGTTGTGGAAGACACTAACTCTTGGGAATGGAGTAGTAGAGGACACTAACTCTTGGGAACTAGAGGGAGTTAACTCTTGTGATGATGGGAAAGGGAGAAAGGATTGAGGAAGAAAGGTCTCAGCTTCTACTAGACTCTCCCTAAAGCGGAGGACTAAAAACGACTCAGTTTCACAATGTAACATCCAAAGAGACAAAGAAACGATGATTGGATGGGTGAAAACATTTGTATCCTTTCTTGTTAGGAGCATAACCTATGAAAACACATTTGATGGCCTTAGGATCAAGTTTAGTACGATGTTGATGATGCACGTGGACAAAGGCTACACATCCAAAAACCCGAGACTGTAAACTTTGCATAATTGGAACAAAGGGAAAGTGAGACAACATAGATTGAATAGGACTGACATTACCAAGGACTCGAGAAGGCACCTTATTAATTAGGTAGGCAGTTGTTAAAACCACTTCACCCCAATAAGAGCTAGCCACAGACATTTGGAAAAGAAGAGCGTGGGTAACCTCTAGTAAATGCCTATTCTTTCGTTCTGCCACACCATTTTGTTGAGGAGTATCAACACATGTAAGTTCATGAATAATGCCATGCTCTTTCATAAAATTACAAACTGTTGATTCACATATTCCCTACCATTATTGAACGTAATTGTTTAATGGATTTTCCAAACTATGTTTTAATCATATGATAAAATTGAATAAAGAGTTGGAAAACTTAGATTTATCCTTCATAAGAAAAGCCAAGTGACACGTGGGCAATCATCAATAAAAGAAACAAACCATTTTGTGCTAGTGATATTAGGAATAGATGCAGGACCCTAGACGTTAGAATGAATAAGTGCAAAAGGTTCATCACTTTTATTAAAATTAGATGGAAATGACACTCAGTGGTGTTTAACAAACAGACAAACTTCACAAGAAAAGACTCAACTGACTCCTTTAAAAAAGAGAGATACGTAGACTTTATTAATTGAAAAGGAGGATGTCCTAGATGCCTATGGTGTAACCAAATTTGTGATGCCTGAGATTTTGAATTTGCAGGATAACACAAGGTTGGTATCTTGTTTACTATCACCTTCAGCTAGTGCATTAAGGAGATAAGATAACCCTCTTTGTTCTTTAGCAACTCCAATCGTCCTCCCGTGGAAAGATCCTGAACAACACAATGTGAATGGAAAAAAGTTACAGCACAGTTTGGATCTTTGGTAAGCTTATGAAAGAGATAAGATTACTGGCAAGTTGGGAAACGTGAAGGACATTATTTAAGTGTAAAGAAGGGTGAAGAGAAATGCTACCAGATCCTGCAACTAAGGTTTGGGAGCCATCAGCTACAACAATATGGCATTTTTCGAAAATGGGAAGGTAGGAAGAAAAATGAGGGGCTTTAGAGGTAATATGATCAGTCGCACAGAGTCAATGATCCATAAATCCTTCCATTCAGGATTACATGTATGAAAAGATTGAGAACAAGGAACCTTACTAGACAAGGTTAGAGAGCAAGAGCCAGAAGGCTTACTAATAGAGTTTATGAGACACCATAAGTGTGTAAGCTCATCCTTACTAAGGGCAGGAACTTTATCATCCACTTGAGGAGAGGGGGCATTGTTCTGATGAAGCCACAAAGGCTTGACTACTTGGCAAGCAACAAAATCCTCCTGTGCGCTGAGAACTTTGTCTTTTCCGTGAAATTTAAAGCAAGTCTCTTTAGTATGCCCAGACTTCTTGCAATAGGGCACCAACGACTATCTCTGGAAGGCCTTGAAAAGGAAGAAGGGGTCCTGGCTTGGCCGTCTTGCCAGTGACCAAAGTTGAACCACTACTGGGTTTGTCATCAAGCATAACTGCCTACGACTTTCCTCTCCTTGAATAGTGTAGAACACCTCGATATAGATGGAAGTTGCTCTTTACCTAGAATCTGAACTCGAATGGGGTCATATTCTGGATTTAAGCCAGAGAGAAACTCAAAAATCCTGTCCCTGTTAACAAAGTTTGCCAAAGTATAAGTATCCTTGCTACATTCCATTTGCAAGTTTTGGTATTGGTCCAACTCATCCCAGACTAGTGAGAACATCATAGTAATTGGTTATCGACATTACTCCTTGCTTGGTGGAGAATATTTTCGTCTTCAACTCATGACAATTAGCAATATCCTGCTTCTTGGAGAAAATCTTGCTAAGTACATCCCAAATTGCAGGAGGAAGTAAGAAACATACAATTTTGACTGATTTCAGGAATCATGGAGTTCCATAGCCATGTCATAATAAGAGAATCCTCATTATCCCAAGCCTCAATAGTAGGGTCGTCCTTTTCAGGAGGATTTCCCTCAATGTGGGACAATTTGACAACCTTTGAGAGTATACCGGATAACTTGAGACCACTGCAAGTAATTTTTTCCGTTCAAGTGGTAGGTTGGGTGAAAAGGAAGGTCGTTAGGATTTAAAGATGTAGGTGTAATAGCGTGGAGGTTTTAGGTTCTGTCATGGTGATAGGGTGGCTGGAGGATGGTCAGAGTGGGTTGGAAGGGGAAAAAGAAGGGTGGCTAGAGGTTTGTAACAGTGATGGAGAGGAATAAAAAACAGGGGAAAATTTGGGGAAAAAAAGGGAAAAATGGATAAATAACTACAGCAATTAAGGTTGTAAATGTCCAGCAATGAAGGTTGAAAGGCAGTGGAAAGGTGATCAGGCTCCTAGATCGGGAGCCTGATACCAACTTGAAAAAGAAACTTGAAGAAAGGCTAGGAATTATAGAAGTGAAGTAATTCTTTCTCACATCTTTTGGTATAGAGAAAGATACAATTTATAGGCCTATTGTAAGGACTACCTAATAAATGTGTAAGATACTAACTTACCTAACCATATCCATCATAATAAATGCTTACCTAACCATATCTGACATATCTATCATAATAAATGCTATATCTATCATAATAAATGATGAAGACAAAAAAACATAAATGTATGATACAATTTAACAGTTTGTTTATACGTATTGTGTGGCATCGTTTGTTGAAGTACCCAATTAAGATTCACTTGCTCTGGATCTGGAATGCAGGCTATTAATAGTTTGAAGAATGTTGATTCTACTGCTTTACTTCAGTTTCTTCACCCAATTCTCAACATGCTGCTTCATCTTATTGGCAATGGTGGAGAAACACTCCAGGTCTGCTCATAAGTTAGCCCTTTTTTTAAGACACTTTTATACAAGTGTCTTGCTGCTGCATTTACTGTTATATTACCCTTTTAATTCTATTTTGTTGGTTTTATCTTCTTTCCCAATCCTCTCTTTATTGTTTGCCTGTGTTGTTTGCTTCTTTCACTTCATGTTCATTTTTTCTGCTACTGTACTCAGGTTGCTGCTTTCCGTGCAATGGTAAATATTGTAACCAGGTATGTCTTTTAGTCTTTTTCCTATATTTGACCCAATTGTAGGTTGGTTCTAAATATATTTTATATATTTAAATTAATTGATATTTCTCATATAAATCTTTTGCTTTTATGGAAAAAGAATTACACTTTTCTCGCTTGTTTTAGGAGTTCTTGTTCTTTGATTCTGTACAGCTATCCTACCCTAAGTGATTACATGTAGACCTCATTGTTTACATCTGTTATCAGCACAGCACTTTGGTCTGAGATCCTTAACTGGTGGTCACCTCTTACAGAAGTATAAAACTTAAAATATAGTGCCCTGTCAGACTTTTTTAGTGTAAAGTGGTAAAACGAACTAGAATACACCCAGTAAGGGAAGAGTTGCGGCAATTAGGAAGTCATTATTGTCTTTGTTATTCCTTGTTACTGCATTGCATTTATGTCTAATACATACAATTGGTAATGGGCATGCAAATCTGTAAGTGGTGGACAAACAGAAAATAGGGCAAAAATGAATTGAAAGATAATGTGATTTTGGAAGGATGCTATGCCACCTTTAATTCCAACTGAATTGTTGGTCTCATTTGTAATAGGAGGAGTTCAGCTGATTATTGTAGAAGCCAAATGCCTTGACTTGGTATTTGAAAATGAAGGAAAAGGTATTTTTTTGGGCTACACGTCTGAGAAGGGCAAGGTTTTTTTCAAGATTTAGCTGTTCTCGAGGGTTGTTTTGGTGCTGGGTGGAATCATGTTGGAAGAGCTTTATTAGAATTGTTGGTGGCTGCAACCCTAACAACAACATTTCATTTATTTCACAGCTGGTGTTTGGGGAAAAATAAGGTTCTTCAAAATTAGACTTCATGTAATTGTCTATTTTGTGAAGGAAAGAAAGGGTTCTTAGGTTCAAGGTGAAAAAAACCAAGTAATGCCTACAGACAATTCTCCAATCTTTCTCAAGAGAAACAGAGTGTATTTTCTAGGTTTGGGAATCTTAAATTTTGTGTTTTTAGATTGGGAAATGAACATTTCTGGAAACCAGCATCTCAGTGCCTCTTATCATCCAATTTGTGGTCCGGAAAAAAGATCCATACACTGGTGTCAGTTTCCACAAAGAAATACGGAGGTTTAGAGGTCCAACTTGTTTAACCGGAGGTTCCACCGGAAATATAATAAAATATGCATAAATTATGCATTTAATAGATCAGAATGCAAAAAACTTTATTAAGCCATCAATATTAGCATAACCAACCCAAAATAACATTGTTCACAGATCAATCAAAGTAAACATAATACATATAAGTCAATTCTCTCTAGTCTCATTGTCTCAACTTCTAATAAATCATGAACCATTAACTCACATTGAGGACATGACAATACTAAAAAATAATATTACATAAATAGTAAACATAAAGGAAGAAGATCAAATAGGACTATCAAAATATGCATTAATTTGTTGAATATCTTCATCATTAAATCCTCATGTCTTTCATCATTGTCAAATCAGCTGCAAAGCACATCAATATGATTGGTCTCCCCATCATCTGACAAAATAAAAATATGTTAAAGATATGCAGAAGAGTTTATGAATAAAGCATATTTGTAAAAAAATGAAACTATAAAACTCGCCAACATGATATGAAGGAATAGAGTTGTCTTCATATATCAATTTTTCAATATCATGGGAAGTTCTGGTTGTTCAACTTCTTTTGTCACCCAAAAGTCAACTAGATCAATGCTTTCATAATCAATTGGATCATAAGACCTTTTCTTTTGATTTAACCTAAAACACAAGCAAATTATTGTAACAATTTCTAAGTTTGCTAACCTAAAATTCCAAAAATAACATAATAGCATTGATAAGCATTAAATAATTTAATGATATAATACCTGGATTGAAGACGCAAGTTATAAGTCACAAAAACAATATAATTTAGACTGATGCTCCAACTTATTCCTTCTTTTAGTGTGAATTTGTTCAAAAAGACTCCAATTCCGCTCAGCTTGAGGAAGATGTTTGGCTAAGAATGTGAATAGCTATGTTTTGTAAATTTAGAGCACTACCAAAAAGTATCTCCACCATTCACCTACAGACTACATATAACTTTATAAGCATTTCCTTATTAACCATCAATAATTCGTAATATGCTTTGATTTATGGAAAAATAATGAAAATATTAAACTAAATATCTTACTAGGTTGGAGTTCCTTGGCTGCCATCATAACTTTTGGCTGATCAAGACTTCCTTTGCACTTGGTATATTTGCATCTCCTTCATTGCTTTGATCTAGTCGCTACAAAGACTCTTTACATCAAGCCAATCATGTAAACCTTGTATGACTTGATGCTTCTAAATAAACTTCTCACCAAAAAAGAAAACAAGGTTTAGAAAGTAAGCTGTTGCATGGAGACTTTGTTTTAAGTGCGTATCCCATCTTGTCACAATAATTTCTGTGTAAGGTTGATATGCAGTCTTTTTGTGCGTGAACGTCTCCTTAACTAACTGTATTTTTAGCCCTTTGCATTCCCTCATATACATATCCCAATGAAGGTTTCTCATTAGAATCAACAATTCTGAACAATCTAATCAAAGGGTCAACAAGCTTACATATAGTATAGCAACTCTACCAAAATTTTTTGTCCAAGACTATAGCACTAACGACTTTCCCATAAGCACTCCTTGCTAACTCGTGCTAACTTTAAGCCCTAAATCCTAAACTTGCAAATCTGTCTTATTTTTATAAATATTTTTCAAAGTATGAAAGACAATAGCAAAACGAGTAGTTCCTGGACAAACAATTTCTTTTCAACTGGACTTTTTTCTAAGCCAAGACAAGAAAGCCATATGGTTGTAAACAAAGATAGCAGTCTTGCAAGTAGGAAGCAAGACTAGTTATGTTTGGCAAGCTACATATATCATATAAAATAAGATCTAAGCTAGGTGCAGCAAATGGAGACAAAAAAATGTTATCATACTTTTCTTGAATAAGCTTCCCAACTAGTGCATAATTGGCTGCATTGTTAGTCACATGTACAATATTCTTTGGTCCAAGTGTCCAACCCATTCACTAACATCAACAAACATATTACACAATGTACAGGCATGTTTAATTACATTTGAAGCATCTACAGACTTAATGAGACATTCTAGCAGGACAGTACACCAAAAAACTGATCAACATTCTTTGCCTTTGATTTGTCCAACCATCAACCATAAGTGTGCAACTGGTTTCTTTCCATGAGCTCCAATAACTTTCTACTAGCAACCGTCATTCTTTCTTAAGATCACTCAACAAGTGAACTCTCAATTCATCATAACAAGGACCTTTAAAACCAGGTTCAATACTAACAAAAACATCCACAACATCTTGCAAATAAGGTGATCGAATTGTATGGAAAAGAATCTGTGCATCAATTATCAATTTAGCAAGTCTCAATTTACCACTATTTATTGCCTCCTTGCTTTGAAAGATACTTTTCAAACTTAGTTGGGCTCCTAGGGATGTCCTTGGCTTGGTGCAAAATAGCCACTGACATTTTGAGAAGCACTTGCCTTTCTTTTACCCTTGTCTCCAACAATTTGCATCTCAGATGTTTGAGCAGTAGGAGTAACCTCTTCTTCCCCTTGTGCATTGCTTCTTCAATCTCATTGTCACTAAAGTTCATAGATTTACTACTTTTCATACCTTTTTCCAAAAGTCTTGACATCTGTTCTTCACATCTTGAGGAATCTTTTTGCATTTATCAATGTTTCCTTGTTTTCTAGCAAGATGTTGCTTCATTCTATTAATCCCTCCTCCTTTATACTGGGACAAACAAAACAAAGTTGTATCTTGTCTTCTCATTCTCTACATTTAAACTAAAATGTCGCCATGCCAGATTAGTTTTCCCATGAGTAGTGCCAAAGGAGTATTGGTTATTGACATTGGCATCATTAGTATTGGAAAGGTTGGCATCAACAGGGGCAACATTAGCATTGAAATTATTCCTATTATCTAGTTAGTATCCATATATGGAAAAAGGATTAAAAAATAATGCCAAAATTGAAAATTCATATTTGGAAATAACAGCAAAATAGTAAGAGGCGCATCCAAATAATGTCAAAATTGAAAATTCACATTAGGAGTCCAAATAACAAGAAATCATTTCCAATCATTTCGGATAAAGAAAAGAAAACAGTAACGCATATTGATGAAAGTTGAATTGTTGAAATTTGTTAGACATATTGATGAACTTGCTCTTTTGGTTCAATTGCACAAGTATTTGTTCCCTTTTATTTATTCAAAACATAATTATTATTTATTAGATAACCAAACAGAGGAACTTGAAGATAGCACACATGAAGATAGCAACACACATGAAGAGAGCACCACACAGGGAAAATTGATGAACTTACTCTAAAGTAAGGTTGTCAATGGCAGATGGCGGTTTATGGCAGCGAGGCAAACCCATAAAAATATGGCGGATAGTGTTGCGGATTATGGCGGACTTAAAAAATATATAAATATATATATAAAAAATAGAATACAAAGATATACTGCATAATCAACGCCACAAATATACAATCAAAGTCACAAACAAGGACTAAAAAAATATAGCAATCCATGATCAAAGCCGCAAAGACATAGTCATAATGTCAGCACAAATTAAGAATTCAAAACAAACATAAGAGTTCAAGACAAACAAACATAAACTAAGATTAACTAATCTAATGACTAGTCCTCATCATCTTCCCCAACGTAATTATCATCATCGTTGTCTTTGTTCTCAATTGGGGCACATCCCTTTACTTGTTCTCCTTCTGATTCAGAATCATCAAACATTATTTCCTTTTCCTCTTCTTTAGTTTCCACAATGTCCTCAAATTCAAGCTCTTCTTCAGCCATCACTACTTGTTTTCCTTTCTTGGAAACTCTACTTGATTGTCCTTCATCACTTGTTGCCTTTCTTTTTTTACTTTGATGCCTAGTATTTGTTGCGGGCTCTCCAATCCAGATGCCCTAAACACAGTCTCCCAATTCAAAGTTTCATCACCTTCAAAAACCAGCTCATCTCGGCATTCTCTTCATTAATCAACTCCCCAACCATCTACTCATTACAGTCATCAATATCATTGAGTGAAATGGGATCAATTTTATCTCTAATATTGTATCTTTGTTTGAGTGTTTGGTTATACTTCACAAAAACCAAGTCCTCCATCCTTTTGTGCTCAAGTCTATTTCTCTTCTTAGTATGTATCTGTAGCACCAATATAATTATCTAATTGTTAATTGGTACTATGTTATACTTATAATAGTAACCATTAAGATAAAAAATTGCTTCTTACTTGCTATAAAACACTCCAATTGCATTCAAAGCTCGAAGCACTACACGTCAAGCTCAAAATCTTGATAGCCAACTTTTGCAAATTTGGAGTAGAATGCCCATACATTCTCCACCGTTGAGCTACAAATCCAAAGAAGGCAATGTAAAAAAGAAAATCACTAACTTTAAGTTTAAACTTTAAAATTAAAGAAATTTGATAACTAGTAGTATTCTTCTCACCAGGTGCAAGGATTTTTTTATTTGATCGGGCAAAATCTGATCCAAAAAGACCATCACCATTTTTATAAAGTGGCAGCTCAATTAATATTTTTGCTGCACATCCAACTTGGCATCAATCTCCTAATGCATTCATACAACCCATTTGTAACTTCCAAATCAAACTCCAAATCTAAGTTGCCATAGTAGAACTTTGAATTCAAAAAATGGCCCACTGCATGTAATGGGCGATGAAGCTGGCAATTCCATCTCTTATCAATGATTGCAAACACGTCTTTGTATTTGCTTTCATCATTGTTGAAGGACTTCATAATGGCCTCTTTGGCCTTGTCCATTACCTCATAAATGTAGCCCATGGCCGGCCTTTTTTCACCATCAACAAGCCTAAGCACATGAACAAGAGGCCTCATAACTTTGAGGGTGTATCTCACATGGTTCCAAAGAGAAGGCATGGTTGCAATTTTGGTTGCTTCCTTTCCCTTAGCCTCCTTAGACAGCTTGTTTCTCACCCATTCATCAAAAGTAAACATTTTTGTAAGATTTTGTTTCTCTTCACGAAGCCTCTCCAATGATAGAAAGGAATTAGCAAATCGTGTGGCTGCATGCCTTACCAATTCCTTCTTGTTTGTGAACTGTCTCAATAAGCTTAAGGTGCTAGTGTGGCTATAAATGAAACCAACAAGAAAAATCACCCTCTTGATCGTCTTCTTTATCAGTGGAATCTTTCCAATATCTTCTAGCATCAAATCCAAACAATGAGCAACAGGAGTCCAATAGGGATGTGGTCTTTTTTCTTCTAACTTCTTGCCAGCCAAAACATAGTTGCTCCCATTATCAGTTATACGAACAACGTTCTCCTCTCCAATCTCCTCCACAAGAGAGTCAAGAAGCTCAAATAACTTTTCACCAGTCTTTACAAAGTCAAATCCATCAATAGACTTTACAAACATCGTTCCAGGAGAGTTCACTAAGAAATTAATAATGCACCTCTTCCTATCAGTCCAGGCATTTGACATGATGGAGCAACCATGTTTTTTCCATTGCTCCTTATGATTCTTCATCATTTTTTTTGTGTGCTCCAACTCCTTATTGAGAAGTGAAACCCTTATAGCATGATAAGATGGAGGGGGCAAATTGGGACCAAAGCTTCCAATGGCTGACAACATATCATGAAAACTCTTCAACTTGATACAGTTGAATGGAATTCCAGCTTGATACCACCACCGAGCTATGTATTGATGGACCTTTTCAACTGCTTCTTTGTCACATGCTTCTCTAATATTTTGCTGCCTTAACTTTTCCTTGTTCCTCTTCCCAATGCAGTTTTAGGATTTCTAACAAATAAATCCATTGGGCCTTCCAAAGCACCAGCATCTCTTCACTCTAGGCCTCGGGTCAGGGACATCATCAATCCCTTCAGCATCTTCTTCAGATAACCCAAACCCCAAGTTCTCAAGATCAAGTTCCCTTGCATTTGGAGCTTCAACTTCCTTACTCTATTGGCTCCTTTTCTGTTTCATATACTTTATCAACTCCTCTTTAACTTCTTTTGGAACCTTGGTGCACTTAGAAACATTGCCACTCTTCCCTATCAGGTGTTCTTTGGCTCTCGTTATTCCACCTTTCATAAGTTTTGAGCAAAATTCCAGATAGTGTCATTTGTATTGTTTTTTTCTCAGGGTGGACATACTTCCACCCAAGGTCTTCTGTTTTTGCTACTAGTAGAAGAGGTTGGAATTGAGCCTTGTTTAGGTCCACTTGTCATTTCAATCTAAAATAAAATAGAAGAGGACAAAAAATAAGAACAAGGAAGAAGAAGAAAAAGAATGATCAGAGAAGAAGAAGACAACGAACAAGAAGGAAAAGAAGAAAATAGAAGAGAGATTTAGAAAAGAAGAAAAAGAAGGACCTCGATGGGGTGCTTTGAGCTAGCCGTCGTTGCTGGTGAGATCCGTTGGCGGTGTGGTGGTCCGTCAAAGTAGGTGAAGAGAAGAGAGAGAGAGAGAAAGGAAGCAGGAGCGGCACCTGGCCGCCGTTGCTGGTGAGCCGCCATCGGCATGGTGCACCGGCCGCGGAAGCTCACAACAAAATGAAGCGGGAAGGAGAAGCACGTGAAATAGTGATAAATGGAAAGAGGTCGGGTCTCTCATTAGGTTTTGATGAAGGAAAGGCGAAAACACGAGAATACCCACTAAAAAACAAAAAAAAAAAGGTTTTGGGCCAGATTTCTGCCATGGCCGCCACCAATCTGCCATGGCGCCACTCCATTTTGGCCGCAACAATCGCCACGCCATATCGCAATGCCATCCACCTTTCCATTGTAGGCTCGATTTCCGCCACGTCAGCACCAATTTTTAATAACACTACTCTAAAGCATACATCCTAAATATATTTTTGTAGAGAGGACACATGAAGAGAGAAATATGAAAAAATGAGTATGAAGTGGATTATAGAGAGATGAAACAGATGAAAAGATGAGCATCAATCACCTGAGCTTGTGGCTAGGACATTCACGGCATTGTAGAGGTAGAACTAGGGAGCCAAATGGAGGGTGGGGCGATGTAGCATTGTGGAGGGCTGGGTGGCATCACATTGCGGAGGGCTGGGTGGCGTTGCGTTGTGGAGGGTAGATGACAGCTATCACTGACGGTGAGGCGCGTGCTTTCCTTGGCAGTGAGTGCGACTACAATTTTGGGAGAGAAGACTTACTAGTGTCCACAATGAAGTCCATAACCTTAAATTCATTGGTTCCCATTTTTTAGCTTTTTAATTTAGTGCTGCAATATTGGCAGCATTTAGGCTTATTTCTCTAAATAAAAGAAAAGGAATTAAAAGATCTGGACAGTCAATTGGCAGAACCAGTTTGGTCCACACTGGTTTGCCGGTTTCCTGGTTTTGATTGGTTTTCGATAGCAGCAGTTGAAGGCACTTGATCGGACTGCCATGGTGTCCAGTTCTCTTCCATGTTTTATATTGAAACTCTTGAAATAAGGAAACTTGAAGAACAAATACTTTGGAGGAACTCCTTTCCATTTTGCTTTAGCCAGAAACATCGATGATGGTTTTAATTTTTTAAGCTTTGCCATTGACATGGAGTGATTTTGTTTGTCTTGCTTCTTTGTCTTGCTTCTTTGTCTTGGTTGGTAATTTTGGAAGTTTGGAACTCATCTATAGTTAATGTGGTTCATATATCTAAGACATTGACATGGGAAATAGTTTAAATTCATTATTGATAGTCTTGTAAATAGGAATAACACATATGATGGAGATATCGTCTTGTCATGATTGAATAAACTCATTCAGAAATATTCACCCATTTTCTTATTTTTGGTTGCATAATTGTTCTCCCTATTTCAGGTGGCTAAAGTGAGTTGACAAGCCAAACTGTTAATGGCGAATCCCTTGTCTATCCTTAGTCATGCTACTATTAGTAATGCTAATGATCTTCCTTCGTTGTAGCCAAATGAGAATTTCATATCCATTGATTATGTCGTATCATTTGCAAAAAGCATGTACCATGGCTCCGGTTCTTGACGGTAAGCACATCCAAGACTAGTGTGAAAAGATATAGACTCAAAGTTGACCATTGCTTTAGTCCTTTTCCTGAGAAATCCTCCTATTACCCCACCTTGTGTCCTCATGTTTATTGTGATCTCATCACACATATCCTTGACTGCTCGAATATAGGTTATCCAAAATCCCTTCAAGACCTTCAACAGAACTTCCCTAGCCCATGTCTTTTTCAAATCAATGAAGATCGTATATAAATCCTTATGCTCTCTAAGATTCTCTCCATCAATCTAATATAGTAAAAAATAAAAGTTAAAGAGAACTCTGATATAGTTTTACCTTCTTCATTTTCTTCTCCAAAACCATATCTTCCATGTAAGTCCTCATATACGTTGGCTTCCCTCTCCTCACGACCATTTAGGTCTATGAAGAAAATTTGTTCTCCTAAGGATGTGCCTTGGACGAAACCTTCTAGATCATACTAAAATTTTTTAGTGTGGCCTTTCTAGTCCCACTTGTGTTGTGTATGCACTAATGTGTTAGGGATGCTAAGTTTGGGAAAGTTTACGAAAGGAGAAATAACGGGAGCACTAATGGGCCAAGTATGGGCCCAGGAACTTACCCTGAGTTGGTAAGTGACTTAGCTAGGCGTCTTAATAAGAAGAAGAGAATAAGGAGTTTTGGAGGAAAACAGTTAGGTAGTTAGGAAATGTATAAATAGCGAAGAATAAGCATTATAAAGGTGTGAATTCATTTTGTAACTAGATCTGAAATTGGGGGAAACTCTCCCTCTTAGGGTTCTTGTGCATTCTCTCTGAATCCTTGGTGGTTTACCTGGATTGTTATCAATAAAGCTTGCTATTTCTACTAGAGGAGGGCTAGGACTAGCACTGGTATTAGCTTCCTTGTCAATCTTGACCTAAGCTTCCTCTCTCCATACTTTCGCATCAATGGAGACCAAGAATGACGAGATGTTCGATGCGATAGAGTAAGCTCTTATTGCTTTCCAAGAACAACAGGATGAGGATCGCACGAGCATTGTTGCATCAATTGCAGACATTGCGAATTCCTGAGGTTGTTAATGATGTGATTGAATGTGATGGAATAGAGGTTAGATGGTGAAGCCTTGTCGGGCATGGTTAGAGGCATAACCCATTTCACAATGAGACATCGCACAACCACCATGATTGCAACTCTCACCATGGCTAGGAGGGACGGGTGGGTTGGCAGTGACGGTGAGGGTTTTATGAACAACCATGCTTGTCACCATCAAGTGGATCGGTGGAGGCGAATCGAACTACCAGTCTTCCGTGAGGGAGCATACACTTGGTTGGACAACATTGAACACTACTTTCAGGTAAGGGAGGTACCTGAGAATCAATGGTTGTTCGTTGCCAAGGTCACATTGGAAGGCAAAGCCTTGATCTGGTTTGAATGGTGGGAAAGCTTAGCATGTGATCCACCATGGCCTCGGTTTCGTGATGCTTCTCAGGAGATTTCAACCTGAATTAGCCCAAAACCCTTTCGAATTGCTGTCACAGTGAAACAGAAAGGCTTGGTGCGTGGGCACAGGGAGCAATTTGAATTGTATTCCGGTCCACTAAACATAACGGAGTGGCGATCCTGATGGGGCTTTTCTTGAATGGTCTAAAACCTTAGGTGAGGGCTGAATTAAAACTTCAGACTTTTGTTACATTAGATGAATTGATGGATAGGGCTGAACTTGTTGAAAGTAGGAATAGATTGCTGCAAACATTAGCTAGTAAACCAATGAATAGATATGGAGGTCTTGCCAACTCTGTTGGTCGAGGTAGGAGCTTTTTGTCAGCTCCACTCAGGCCAAACAAGGTGAATAAAGGAAGTATTGGCTAGGGTAGACGCGACTTTAAAACACTTGTCCGATGAAGAGTATCATGACAAGAGAGCCAAAGGCCTTTGTTTTTCCTGAAGAAAGGTTTACAGCTAATCGCATTTGCAAGAACAAGGGTTTGAAATTAATGATCCTTGAGGAAGAGGCTAAGGGAGAGTGGCATGATGCTGCGAGGAGTTAGGAGAAGACATTTGTCCTCTGCATCTTATGCTAAAATCCATGGTTGGTCAGCGAAGCAGCGTTGAAATCAAGCTTGGGGGTTGGTACAAGGCTGCAAAGTTTGTGTATGGATTAATCATGGAGCATCACACAATTTTATTTTCCCATGTTGGTGCAGGATGCTCACCCTTGTGAGACTGACTTTGTTCAGAGTAACCGTGGCTGGTGGGGATCAGAAACAGGATAGGGGAAGTGTCAGGGGTTGCAATTCAATTTCCTGATTTTGTGATGACCTAAGACTTGTACCTTTTCCCTTTAGATGATTCAGAGTTGGTGTTGGGACTGGCATGGCTAGATACATTGGGCACTACGATCATGGATTTGGCAAGTCACGATTTACGATTAACATCAATAATGAGTGGGTGGTGTTGCAGGTGATCCTGAATTGTGTTATAGCGGTTTGGCACTTGGGGTAGCCTTAAAGGAGTTAGAAGAGGAACGTAGTGGGTACATGGTTCAATTATGGCCTGTTTTGAAGCAGATGCAAGCGGTTGAGCCTTTCCACCAGCAGGACAAGGTGATTGATTCTTTCACTATCATATTTGAGGCTTTACCAGGATTACCTCCCCATAGACACCACGACCACGAAATAGCTTTGAAGGAAGGGGCTGAAATCCCTAACCTAAGGCCATACCGCTACCCCATTACGAAAAGAACGAAATTTAATTGCTGGTGCAAGAGATGATGATGGCAGGCATTATCGGACCAAGTGTAAGCCCATTTGCAAGTCCCATCATTTTAGTTAAGAAAAAAGATGGGAGTTGGTGTTTTTGTGTAGATTACTAGGCTTTAAATAGGATAATTGTACCGGGTAAGTTTCCTATCCCTGATTGATGAACTATTGAATGAGCTTGCGGGGGCTACGATCTTCTCCAAGCTGGAGCTCAAGTCCGGTTACCATCAAATCCGAATGGTCACAGAAGACATTGGCAAAACCGCATTTTGGACGCATGAGTGGCATTATGAATTTCTTGTGATGCCGTTTGGTCTCACAAATGCTCCATATACCTTCCAAGCCCTCATGAATGATATCCTACGTCCGTTCCTTCGCAAGTTTGTCCTAGACTTTTTTGATGACATTTTAGTTTATATTAATGAAGAAATGGCCCATGCGGAACATCATGCTGCTGTATTCCAGCTACCGCATGAGAATCAGTTGGTGCTGAATAAAAAGATGTGTGGCTTTGTTGTTCACCAAGTGGAATACTTAGGCCATATAGTTTCTGCTACTAGCGTTTCTGCTGACCCTCGGAAAATACATGCTATGAGATCTTAGCCTGTCTCGAAAGATGTTAAAGTGCTCAGAGGGTTGCTAGGCTTAACAGGTTACTACAGAAGATTTGTCTAAAGTTATGGGTGTATTGCCAAGCCCCTAACTGATTTGACAAAAAAGGATTGTTTCCTTTGGAATGATGAGGCACAAGAAGCCTTTGAGAAGTTGAAATCAGCCATGGCTGAGCTGCCAGCGCTAGCTGTTCGTGATTTTTCTCAACCATTCTTGATTGAAATGGATGCTTCTAGCCAAGGGTTAGGTACAGTGCTGTCTCAATCGGGCAGACCGATTGCCTTTCTCAGCAAAGCTTTATCACAACGGGCTCGGTTGAAATCTGCATATGAACGGTAGTTAATGGCAGTGGTTTTTGCTGTCCAAAAATGGCGCCACTATCTTCTTGGTAGACATTTTATCATCATGACAGACCAGCGAGGCCTCAAGTTTCTTAGAGCAGCGTTTGTTGGCGGAGGACCAGCTGAAGTGGACATCGAAGCTCATGGTTTTGGACTTCGAAATCCAATATCAGCCTGGCCTTGAAAACAAGGCTGCTGATGCCTTGTCGCGCCAGATGATGTTTAATGCAATTTCTGTGGTAAAAACCAGTATGTGGGGCGATTCAGGAGGAAGTAGAGGTGGATCAGCACCTACAAACCATTATCCAAGACCTGCAGTAGGGTGGCTCCGCTTTTCCAGGATATGTGCTGAAAAATGGCTGATTGTTTTATCAAGGGCGTGCTGTAATTCCAAAGGAATCATCTCAGATTCCTGTTTTGTTGGCTGAGGTGCATGAATCAACACCTGGGGGTTGTTCAGGGTTTTTCAGAACCTACAAGAAGCTTGCCACAGCTTTTTATTGGAGGGTAATGTGCCAACGAGTGAAGGATTATGTTGCTTCTTGTCTCACATGCCAAACGAACAAGTACCAAGCTTTATCACCCGCGGGCTTACTGCAGCCTTTGCCAATATCCAAGCAGGTTTGGTCAGAAATCTCCATGGATTTCATCACCAGGTTGCCAAAGTCTCGAGGTAAAGATGCTATCATGGTAGTGGTAGATCGTCTTACCAAGTATGCTCACTTTGTTCCCCTCTCACCCATTTTCGGCAAAGGATGTGGCCCAACCATTCGTTAAGGAAATAGTGAGGCTCCATGGCTTTCCAGCAGCAATCATTTCTGACTGGGACCCTGTATTTCTTAGTAGTTTTTGGTCTGAGTTGTTTAGAGCAGCAGGAACCAAGTTGAAGTACAGCACATCGTATCATCCATAGACCGACAGCAAACCGAAGTCCCAGCTGCTCACCTTGAGGACAAGGTGGTTCTTCAAAGGGGGGTGGGGTAATTTGGGGATGCTAAGTTTGGGAAAGTTTGTGAAAGGAGAAATAAGGGGAGCACTAATGGGCCAAGTATGGGCCCAGGAACTTCCCCTGCAGCAGGTAGGTGAGTTACCTGCAGCCAGTCACTGAATAAGAAGAGAATAATGAGTTTTGGAGGGAAACACAGTTAGTTAGTTAGGAAATGAATAAATAGGGAAGAATAAGCATTGTAAAAGTGTGGATTCATTTTGTAACTAGATCTGAAATTGGGGAAACTCTTCCTCTTAGCGTTCTTGTACATTCTCTCTGAATCCTTGGTGGTTTACCAGGATTGTTATCAATAAAGCTTGCTATTTCTACTAGAGGAGGACTCAGTACTAACATAATGACATTAAACGTGTGGTGAACTTACTATAGTGCAAACGTTGTTATTGTACTAATATTTCTGTTGTTTTTGACTTTTGAATCACACATTTTAATGATAAAATTAGAATCACATCTAGAATTACGATTCATGATATAATTCTCCAATAAATCAAAATATACAATTTGAGAATTTAAGCAAATTTCAGTTCCAAAAGAGTTGAAATTAAAATCAAAATTCTGCATTGTAATTCAAATTTGAATTATTGGTATAATGTGTTTTAGTTTAAATTGTAGGGTGCAGCAGGAGTCAGTTGATGATGCCGAAAGAAATCACTTTCTGGTCAACTATGTTGATTGTGCTTTTGATGACTTTGGCGGTCGTCAACCACCAGTATACCCTGGGTTGTCCACTGTTTGGGGAAGCTTGGCCCGAAGCAAGGTACTGAAATATTCATTATCGTATGTCCCTTGTTAGAAGGAAGTAGGAAGTTCAGATGGTGGATGTTTGACAATGATTCTCTGGTTTCTAGATCAGGTTGTTAAGCATTAAGCACTGAATACGATTGGGTTGGGAGAAGATTATCGGGTCTAATGTGGTTGCATTTAAGAGCAACTAACTATTTACAGATGACCTGATAATAATCTGGAAATATCTCTACTATCCTGCTCTTTCATCCATACTAAATTTTTATTGGTATTTGTTCCTTACATTCTGGTGAACTAAAGATTTCTCTTCTCCAACCAAGTATTTTTAAATTTAGTGAAGCATTTTGTTTAACTGCTATCACAGTAAATATAGATTGTAGCCGTAACCAAGAAAAGAAAAAATTTGCAAGAACTATCACATAGAAAGCTGTGACTTTCTCACTGAGTCGAATTTTCTGTCAATAACCAATATTTCTACAACCACTTGCATAATTTACGAAGTCACAAAATTGAAGAAAAAGAATCTCAATTGTTGATATAGCTGTCCATAGTTTTCTTCTTCAGCTATTTTACTAATAGTGCATTCATACAAGTTCTCAATTAGTTACTGTACCATTCAGTATATGCTACCTAATTTTGACTTAATTGTTTTTTAATTCTGGATGAACTTCATGTTTATGAAATAATTGCTAACATCTGTTCATAGGCATGATTTTTCAAATGTCGGCTTCATTTCCTTCATGATAGTAAATAGAATGAGTTCATTTTGCAGGCTAAAGGGTACCGCGTTGGGCCTGTATATGATGATGTTTTGGCAATGGCATGGTTTTTTCTGGAGCTGATTGTTAAATCAATGGCATTGGAGAAGACCCGCCTCTTCTATCATAGTCTTCCAATAGGTACTTGTGAAACCTCTTGCTATGAACCAACTCTTCCAAATCTTAATCCATTTTACCCTTGTGTTAGATATTGCATCGAACTAAAAAGATACACAAAATGCGAGAAAATTGTAGGATTTGATAGAGGAAGAGAGGATTTGAGACTGATGTGAAATTTATACTAAATTGAAGCTCCGATACATGCTCTATTCATGAGGTCTTACCCATAGTTGATGTTAGGACCCTTAGTTACTTCTATTAGACATCAATTGAGTATAAATATGAAAAAGAAAGGGAGGGAAGGCAGACTTATAATTGATAGGTTTAGAGCTTTTGGGAGAGCTTAGGGAACTGTCTAATCATCCCTCACTCTGTGTAGTGATTTAGGGATCTTGGCGACATTGACCTAGAATTCCATTGCCATAAAAGCATTCTTTCTTGTAGTTCCAGATCCAATTCTAACACTAGTATAAGAGCTCTTCCAATCTAGGGAGAACCCGTATGGTTAATACAAGAACATAGATGGAGGCGAAGATTACCGGATTTTGAAAAAGGGAAGATTGTTGAATTGCAAATGATTTGTTCTCAATGCTTGGAAGAGTCTATCACACGGTTGGGATTGTGGCTTGAACAATTCGAAATGCGGTTGGGGGAGATGATTCTTGACTTAGCTGTTAGATTTAAAACCATTTATGTACATCAACCTAAACAACTAAAGCATTTGGGAGAGATGATTCGTGATGTGACATTAGAGCCTCTACGACCAAGTGGTCTAGAGTTCGATCATTATTGTCTCGATTCGTCGAAAATAAGAAAAGTTAATGTTTAGCACAAGGTAAGGTGGGTTTGTCATTGTTCACTCTCCAAGCCCGATGGTTCTTGTTTGGTATGTGTTACATACAAAACCATTCTTGCGAAATTTAACCACTTAGTCTATTGAGGTAGATGGTTCATTAAAAATAATTCTCACGTGAGTAGAGACACCAAAATAGTGTTGAAGGTTTGTCGAACCAATAAACCTCAGTCAAAAGCATAGACTATTATATTATGTAAATAGGGAAATAAAATATCCATAAAGACTGAATTTATTACTCAAATGTCTATATATATATCATACTTCGCTGTGTGGTTAGAACACATGGATTCTCACATGTCTTTCTCTCCTCTCTCTTAGTTTTCACATGGTATCTAGAGCCTAGAGAGAGGCTACCCTAAACAGTGTTGCCAGGAGGACCCACTGTCGTCCGTGAATTTTTTTTCCCAGAAATCATGTTGTCTCTTTGGTTTTTGGCGTGTGTCATTCCCAAATGTTTCTTGGTGAATCGTATTTCCAATCGCTTTTTTGAGTCCTTCCTGGTCGTGAAGTCACACTCGGCACCTTTTAGAACCCTGCGACACGCTATTGCTGTTGTCCACCCATTTCTTGTGAGGTTTTAGACCGTAGACCACCTCACCAGAGTTGTTGGCCTCTAGGTGGCCTAACCCTCGAGCCGCTTGCCTATTTGACCTTCAACGCGCTTGCAAATATGCCTCCTAGTTGCCTATTTGTCCCACTAAGTAGGGTAGGCTACATGCATCAAGCGATGCCATAGAGCTCTGTCATATGTCATATTTCTGTTAAAACTATTGGCACTCAAGTCTTTCTAAATTATTTCCATAGTTTTCCTCTACCTCATTTTATGGTGTTATTCTTCATTTGGTCCACTCTTCTCACTTGAGCTTTTATAGGTTTCCTTTGAACATGTCCAAACCACCTAAGACGGGATTCTACCATCTTCTCTATGATAGTCGCCACCCAATTTTCCTTCTAATGCGTTCATTCCTTAATCTATCATGTCTTGTGTGGCCACTCATTCATCGCAACATCCTCGTCTCTGCCACATGTAGCTTGACTTCATGTTGACCTTTCACCTTTCAACATCCAATCCTATACAACAAAGGCTTATCGTATGATAGAATTTACCCTTAAGCTTGGTGATAATGCTAGGGAATATTTGTCAAATGAATTTCAAAATTTTATGGCTTCTCATGGCTTTCTTCACCAACTTCTTGTGCTCACACCCTTCAATAAAATGGGGTCGCTAAGCGCAAAAATCACTTAATTGAAACAACCCACACTCTTCTTCTTTGTGATCTTGTTCCTTTTTGTTTTATTTATTTATTTATTTATTTTTGGGTGCGGGTGCTGTTCTTCCTGCCTATTATTTAATTAATTAATTGCATGCCATGCTCAGATTTTGGATAACTAGAGTCCGCACTTTGTGTTGTTTCCCCATGGACATCTATATTCTCTTCCTCTACATGTTTCTAGGTCTACTTGTTTTCTCCACAACCTTTCCCATGGTCTTGATAAACTCTGCCTGGTCTCTCAAATGTGTTTTTCATGGGTACACTAGGTCACAAGGGGTTATTGTTGTCTTTTTCCTACATTGTGTCATTACCTTATCTTTGCTGATCTCACCTTTGATGATGTCCCTTTCTTCGAGTCTCCTATGCCCCATTCTTTGCCTTCGTCTCAGTTCTTGCCCATTCCAATGTCTCCTGAACCTATTGTCCAATTGCCTTCTCTTGTCCCCAAGTATATCGTCATCGCGTCACACCACTGTTCACAACCACAATTTGAGCCAAATGCCCAACCTTGCCGTTCCCTACACCTCCGCCATCCCTGGATTCGTTACCACCTTCGGAGCTTAGCGGGATTGATGTGAACTCTTTCGGTGCCTACTCCTTCACCATCTCTCGCCTCCTCCTGAGTCCCATCGCTCTTTGTAAAGGTACCTGTTAAGCTCGTTGAAGTCTCCTCACCATCCTGCTTTGAGTTATCATCGTTTATTTTCTATGCATTATGCTTATCTATCTTCTTTGTCTTGTATCCGTTCCTAGGGCTATAGGTGAGGCCTTATCCCATTCTGGGTGGAGACCAGTTATGATTTATGAGATGTGTACAATGCAAAGCGTGGTACTTGTGAGTTGGTGTCTCTCCTCTAGGTAAATCAGTGGTTGGTTGTTAGTGGATTTTTACAGTCAAGGTGGGTTCTGATGGCAAAATTGATCGTCTTAAGGCTTGTGTGTCGTTGCCAAAGGGTACACTCAAATCTTTGGTTTGGACTATGGTGACACTTTCTCCCCTCCTCCAAGATGGCCCTTCGTTCGCCTCTCTCTATGGCAATATGGCTGCTATGCACCATTGGCCACTTTCCCTTGGATGTCAAGAATGCCTTCCTCCGTGATGACCTTGAGGAAGAGGTTTATATGGAGCAACCTCTAGGTTTTGTTGCTTAGGGGAGGTCTTTTGGCCTTGTTTTTAGGCTTCATAAATCATTTTGTGGCCTTAAAGCAGTCTCCTTGAGCTTGGTTTGGTATATTTTCCACTGTGGTTCAGCGTTTGGTATAAGTTGGAGCGAAGTTGACCACTCTGTGTTTTATCGTCATATGCCACCAGACTTGCATCTATCTGATTGTGCACGTAGATGACATTGTGATTACTTGTAGTGATAGTCATGGCGTAGTCCAAATGAAACAACATTTCTATCATCATTTTCAGAACAATGACCTTGGCAAGCTCCGTTATTTCTTGGGTATTGAAGTAGAATAGTCCAAAGACGTGTAGTTCTCTTACAAAGAAAGTATGCTATGGACATCCTAGAAGAAACAGGCTTACTTGGTGAGAAGCTTGTGATGCTCCTATGGATCCAAATGCCAAACTCCTACCCAATTAGGGTAGCCGTTATGTTACCCAAGGAGATAAAGAAGATTGGTTGAGAAATTAAATTACCCCATTGTCACTTGTTCGCACATCTCTTTTGTAGTGGGTGTTATGTGTTAGTTCCTTAACTCATCATGTGAAGGTCTTTGGGAAGTTGTGATTCGCATTTTGAGGTATGTCAAAGGAGCTCCTAGAAAGGGCCTTATTTTTGAGGATAAAGGTCGTACTCCATTGTGTAGCTGAAACACCAAGATTCTCAGTTTCTCATGTCTCTCTCCTCTCTTAATCTCAACAATACAAATAGTGTTTAACCCTTGAGATGCACATCTGGAGGACATCCAATATTCTATGGAATGCATTTTTTCTATGTACAATTGTTCCCTACGTACATGAACCTACATGAATAATTGAATATTAATTTTTAATGCTATTCCTAATGTTCTTATTTAGCTTTGTTGAAATTGAGGGTTTTCGATAGTGCGGGAAGGAAAGAGAGAGAATAACAACTCTAGAAAATATGAAATGTATTGATATGATATTGTGGTGTGTAATACATTAATCCTATTTATAAGGCAAAGATAAAATCTAAATATAATAATAAAATCAACCTAAATCAATCTAAATATGAGATATATTTTAAGATATAATGGATATATTACTAAATATTTCCTTATTTCTAACACTTTCCTTAAGCTAAAGCTTTCTAAGCTTGTTACAATTAAACCCTTACGATATAAAATAACCTTCATTGAAGACTAGCAAGACTACTCATGCCTTGGGTACGTCTAAAAAAGATAACATAACAAGGCAGTTGGAATGACTATTATCTTGAAAAACCTGTTGGAGAATTGCATGACTAGGAAAAGGAATAGTCATGCAGCAATTAGCGGAGTTTCCAAACAACAAGTAAGGCTGTAAATTACTCATATGGACTAGCAATGGAGGCTGGAAGAGATGCAATGGAAGCTGTGAAAATTTCCTATACATGTAATAATAGATTGCAAGAACAACATATGGAAGTCTTGAATAGATAATAAAAATTGAGATCCAAATCGTTAAGAACATATCACTGGCATGACAGTTAAAGAAAAGTATGCTGAAGTGGTGGGACAACATTGTGGGCACTTGAGAAGTGACAAATAGCCTTGGTACATAAATTAGGGGCATAAAATAGGGGTAAAATAGACAATAAGAGAAGTTGACATTAACAAAGTGCACAGACCGAAACCGAGGCTTCGGAAGAGGATGGCCAGGCGAGTTTGGCAATGGGTGTGGTGGCCAAAGACGATGTCGAACGTGTTGCCGCTCTCGGAGAGCTATGGTGGGTGGGTGTGTTATGGACTGAAGTGGACCCTTGTGAGTGTGTGCTGTTGATTGTTTCCGTGTGCCGCCTTCATGGATAGGCTGCAGGAGACAGCGTAGTTGGTGGGTGCGTTGGTGGCCAGAGGCGATTTATGGCGGTGTGAAGTTGGTGGAGTGAAATGAGGTCAGATATTGTCGGACTGATTTATGGCAAAGAAGGTAGAGGGAAAGGTTGTCGGAGTGGCGAACATAGCGGTGAAGGCTAGAAAAGTGGCTACCGTAAAAATAGTGGCGGTTTGATGTTGAATGAAACAAAATTTTTGGTTTTCAACAGCGTTGTCAAATGGCGGCCATGGCGTGGTGGATTTTGGTCCCCCCACCATAAGAAGATTTGTACATTATGGTGGCCATGGCGGTCTTATGGTGGAGTTTTGGTCTATCGCCATGAGCTGCCATCTGCCATTGACAACTTTGGTTTTCAAGAGTTCCTATTTTTTTTCCTAGGTATGAACTTTGCAACGGAAAAAGACATTACAGGTCTCAGAGGATGGTCTTGCTCTGATTCCATGTTGAAATTGAGGGTTTTGGATGGTGGAGGAGATAGAATAATAACTCTAGATAATATGAAATGTTTTAATATGATATTGTGTTGTGTAATACATTGAGGTGATCCTATTTATAAGGCAAAGATAAAATCAAAACAATTATAAAATTGACCTAAATCAATGGAAGATATGATATGAAATAAGATATAATGGAGGTATTACTAAATATTTTCTTATTTCTATCACACTTGAACAGATGTAATTATGCCACAGTTTTACTAAATATATAGTTTGGCTATCCCCATTGCCAATTTTCTGTATGTGATTCATTGGAGATTGGAGATGTTCGTTGCCTTCTTTCAAATTACTTTTGTTTTTGTGTTTTAATTAATGACATCAAAATTTTGCAATACTTGTATTTTTGCTTGAATTTTGTTCTCAATCTTTCTTTCCCTTTTGTTCCAAAGGCGAAGATATACCTCCAATGCAGTTGAAGGATGGTGTATTCAGATGTATAATGCAGTTGTATGATTGCCTTCTTACTGAGGTGCATGAGCGCTGTAAGAAGGGTGTAAGCTTGGCAAAGCGCTTGAACAGTAGTTTGGCCTTCTTTTGTTATGATCTTCTATCCATTATTGAGCCCCGGCAAGTTTTTGAGTTGGTATGTTGTTTATACTCTTGTGTTTCTATATGTAGTGTTGTGAAATCAATGTAGCTGACTTTTCACAGAGAGGAATTTTGTTGCCTATGTTGTCACACCATCTTGAAAGCTGGAAATTAAGCTAAATTCATTTAGTTCTATAAGTCAGTAGTGCTTCAGACCTTTGGTGTCCGTAATTAGTTTTGTTGCCACTGTGCATTACATGGTAGTTGTAAGGTTTTGTGAAGTTGATGGTAAACTATATAGAATTACTTCGCCTGTATTCTGTTGAAATTGTAGTTTACATTTGCCCATGTTTATCTTCCCTGGGCACCTTGGAAATATTTGGCATGTAAAGAAGACAGATAAAATTTTCAGTCTTTAGATAAGTAGGAGATGTTTATATCACTGATTGCTGACAGGTAAAGAAGTTTGCTGGCGGCAACTTCTGACTAATTACAATTGAAACTGAATTTTGAACTAGTTCGGCCTGTCTAGGTGGTGATTGATCTAATGAATATGCCTTCTCCATTAATTTATTTTAGGGACATTCCGTAATAAGAATAATCATACATAATGGATATTGAATCATTACTCTATTTAGTTTCTGCATGCTAAATCTTGTTTGGAAAGTGTTACCGATGTTGTTTTGGTGTTTTCCGACATTTTCCAACCTGTAGATCTGTGTCTTCATGCAAAGTTTATTGTCTATTTCAGGTGTCATTATATCTTGACAAGTTCTCGGGGTATGTCAATCGGTTCTCCACGAGTGCAAACTAACCTTTTTACAAATCATTTGTGATCATGATCTTTTTGTGGAAATGCCTGGTAGAGACCCTTCTGACAGGTATTTCATTCTGTACAGTGCTTAATTGATTGCTTATGTTTGATTTCATTGTCATTATGTGATATTATTTATGAAGTGATATGCAGTGATTTTTTGAAGCTTTACTTTTTATCTGTAATCATTGTCAATCTTATTCACTGATGATTACCGTCTAGGATGACCTATCTGATTGGATGTTCTTTTCTTTTAACTGACATGAAATTTTGCTATACTTTATTGTATTAGGAGGTGGGTTTGATTTTAGAACTCATGGAATAATACCTCAGTTGTATGTGTATATGTAATGTACTGGTGAATGCAAGGTGGTGGAAATATGAAAATATATATATATATATATATATATATATATATATATATAGAGTCCCACATTGGTTAAGGATATGACCAAGATAGCCTTTGTAAGAGCTTGGGCAATCCTCCCTCCAAGAGTTAGCTTTTGACGTTGAGTTAGGTCCACTCAATTCTTAGTGACCCACATATTTGATTATTTTTTTTTTTTTTCCTTTTTAGGAACTACCTTTCGTCTGTATTAATACAAGAACTCTTTCTTACTTGGGATCATGAAGATTTGTCTCTAAGGGCAAAAGTGAGTTTAGTTTACCTATCTTCTTAATTGGTATGTGAGTAGTTTTTATGATTCATAACATTTTCATGAATATTATCATGTTTGTGTATGCATCTGTAGGCTGCAAGAATCTTGGTAGTGCTCTTGTGCAAACATGAGTTTGATGTGAGATACCAGAAGCCTGAAGATAAGCTGTATATTGCTCAGCTATACTTCCCTCTTATTGGACAGGTGTATAAAATTATTAGAGTTCAATGTTAGATTTGCTTACAATCTTGTGTGTGGATTGAAACCTTTTTTTTTGTCAATCACTTTATTTAGGATCATTGTTGGACAACTTTGTCATCATTTGATCAGTAATAACCCATCATTGTGTTAATGTTATAATTTATTCTTGTATGTTGTTTGAGAAGACCATCCATACATTTTTGTAGTTCATATTCATATGATAAAACCGGACCAGAGAATAGGGAAAAGAATCAAGGAATGTGTGTACAATCAGGGGGTATGTTCAAGAGATCCTACAAGTTCTTTCCTACTCAGTTCTGAGATACAACCAAAAGACCCCTTCAACTACTTTCTGTTGGCTACTTATTCATCCAAATACCCAACCAACTAACATTCCTGCCGTCAACTCAAGTAACTAACACTACCTGTCTTACCTGCCAGTTGAGCCATGGCATCTTGGCCCAGCTGTTCCCTATTAATACCTCTCCTTACAAATACTCTCTTTATAATGGGCCCTCTATCATCATAGTATTTAATTCCTGATAGCCTTGAAGACTTGAAGAAATTAAGCTTAGATGCCCTAGGTTGAGTAAAAATGGAATGTCTAAAATTGAGACCTTTTTTTTTTTGTTTTAACTGAATGTTTAGAACAGAGACCGTTTGCATTGTTTTGCAGTGAATTATCTTTGAAATAAACTTCAGAACAAAGTCTGCCTAATGACCTGCATCAATTTATCCTTGTTACATTGAGAGGTTCTGGGTTTCGTAAACTTGATTAGGATCTGTGGCAGTTTTTAGTTCTTGTTATTAGCTGCTGTTTTTGGCAGAAAGGATCTTACGATTTTCAGGGAACTTCATCATCTTATGACAACATTTGGATTAAGCTATCTGTCTTCTGTGTTGTTCTGCTAATGGTCTTTTTATAGGGTGTTTCTATGTTAGATACGCAGAGAGATTTGGATGCCTTGTTACACCCAGTCTCTTAGGACCGACATTGCTTTCATTTGCTTTCTTTTTGTCAGGATTTCTTAACCTCCCTCTTTATTCTTTTTTCTGTAATAAATAATTTCTTTTTTGGTCGAAAAGGGCAAATTTTAGCCTGTCTGCTCAATTCTGTGTGTAAGCCATGTTATCAGTTTTTCCGTAAATTTTATTCCCTAACTATTAGTTTCTCCAATATGTTTTGTTCGTTGTTTCAGATATTAGATGAGATGCCTGTATTTTACAACCTGAATTCTGTTGAGAAGCGTGAAGTTTCAATTGTGATTTTGCAAATAGTTCGAAACCTTGATGATGCATCACTTATGAAGGCATGGCAGCAAAGCATTGCCCGGACTAGATTGTTTTTCAAGCTCATGGAAGAATGTTTACTTCTATTTGAGGTCACACTTTATGCAGTAATTTCTAGTTCATTTTTGCATTGATTGGCCTTTTCTTTATTCACTTTCATTTAGCTGAAAATGTAGGCTATTAATTTCGGAAGTTTTATTTGGGCGTTGATAATGTTTTTGTCAATTGTCATAATTTTTTTTCTTAATGCTTGCATGTTTTACAGCACAAAAAACCTGCTGATGGCATGCTACTTGGCTGCAGCTCTCGCAACCCTGTAGGGGAGGCACCTTCTTCTCCCAAGTATTCAGATAGACTTTCTCCTGCAATCAACAACTATTTGTCTGAGGCATCTAGGCAGGAAGTCCGGGTGAGCGGACTGGTGCTTAGCTACCACTATATAATATTCGAGTATATTATCTTGTTTGTAGTTACTGCGTGATTTGCTGCCTTATCTTTTGCTGAAGTACCTGAGATAGGTGATTGCATTTTGTGTGTCTTATACCCTGGATTTCTTTCTGGCAGCCCCAGGGAACACCTGATAATGGGTATTTATGGCAGAGAGTAAATTCCCAGTTAAGCTCCCCTAGCCAGCCATATTCCTTGAGAGAAGCTCTGGCTCAAGCGCAGTCTTCTAGAATTGGAGCATCTGCCCAAGCACTTCGAGAATCTTTACACCCACTTTTGAGGCAGAAATTGGTACACTTTTGCTTCTCAAGTTAAATATAATCTGGCTGTAATTAATTGAAGTTGTTTTCTGAGTGTTCACAAAGGTGAAGAAGCCTATTCTTATTGGAGAGGCTTACAAAAGCTAGCATGTGATTAGGGAGCATAATATAAAGCAACAAATCCCTTGACATAGGAAACTATCATCCTGATTGCACTGCCTTAGGAGACTATTGTGTAATCTACTGAAATCAGGATATTTACAATAGGTTGAAATATATTTTTGCTTCTTGTACACAATGCTCATTTTGAATTTGATCCTTATGCTAGTAACTTTTCAATTCGGTCGTTATCCTTACAGTCCTTTTTGATTTTGTCCTTTGCATCTATTGTCGTTATAATACCATGAGATTGGTATAAAGTAGTTTTTTAAATGTATGGATCAGAATGAAAAATAAGACACATATACGGACCCAATTGAAAAACACTGATTGACTGCCACATAGGAGCCAAAATATATACTTTTAGGCCTTATGCCCGAATTTGAGTTTCAGTTTAGTCTTTTCATTTTTAATGTAATCCTTGCACTTTATTATGTGATAAATCTAAATTGGCTGTATCACAATGATAATGAGCGGTTTAAATACTTTAAATATTTGTACATTTAAGGTCTTCATTTTTTTATGAGGACCTGATTAAATTGTGATCAATGTTATTAAAAATCGGCCATGGCATGGTGGAAATCAAGCCGGCCGCAATGGAAAGGTGGATGGCGTTGCGGTATGGCATGGCGGTCGTGGCGGCCATGGCGGAAATCTGCCCCAAAATGCTTTTTTTTTTAAGAGGGTATTCTTCGTTTTCACCCTTCCTCATTAAACCCTAATGAGAGACCCAAGTACCCGACCATTTCCGCCTTAGCCTTTCCATTTCTCTTTGCTTCATGTGCTTCTGCTTCTCTGCGTTGTTTGCTGCTTCGCTGCTTCTCGCGTTCTCGGCGGCAGCGCACCACACCAGCGGCGGCGGCAGCACACCCAGCAGCGGCGGCCAGGATGCTTCTCTCTTCCTCTTCTCTCCTCTCAGTCCCTCTCTTCTCTTCGTCGGCTTCGCAGACCACCACCATCGAGGTCCTTCTTCTTCTCTTGAATCTCTATTCTTTTTTTCCTTCTTGTCCGCTGTTTCCTTCTTCTTCTTCTTCTCTTCAATCTTTTTTCATCTTCTTCCTTCTTGTTATTTTTCATCCAGCAGCCTCTTCTATTTTGTTTTAGGTTGAAATGGCAAGTGGACCTGAACAAGGCTCAGTTCAGCCTCGTTTACTAGTAGCAAAAAACAGCAGACCCTGGGTGGAAGTATGTCCACCCTAGAAAAAAAATAATACAAATGACACTATCTAATTTCTGCTCCAAACTTATGAAAGGTGGGATAACAAGAGCCAAAGAACACTTGATAGGGAAGAGTGGCAATGTTTCTAAGTGCATCAAGGTTCCAACAAAAGTTAAAGAGGAGTTGATAAAGTATATGAAACAGAAAGGAGCCAATGGAGTGAGGAAGTTGAAGCTCCAAATGCAAGGGAGCTTGATCTTGAGAACTTGGGGTTTGGGTTATCTGAAGAAGATGTTGAAGGGATTGATGATATCTCTGACCCAAGGCCTAGAGTGAGAAGAGGTGCTAGTGCTTTGAAAGGCCCAATGGATTTATTTGTTAGAAATCCTAAATCTGCAATTGGGAAGAGGAACAAGGAAAAGTTGAGGCAGCAAAATATTAGAGAAGCATGTGACAAAGAAGCAATTGAAAAGGTCCATCAATACATAGCTCTGGTGGTATCAGGGAATTCCATTCAACTGATCAAGTTGAAGAGTTTTCATGATATGTTGTCAGCCATTGGAAGCTTTGGTCCCAATTTGCCCCCTCCATCTTATCATGGTATAAGGGTTCCACTTCTTAATAAGGAGTTGGAGCACACAAAAAATATGATGAAGAATCATAAGGAGCAGTGGAAAAAACATGGTTGCTCCATCATGTCAGATGCCTGGACTAATAGGAAGTAGAGGTGCATTATTAATTTCTTAGTGAACTCTCTCCTGGAACGATGTTTGTAAAGTCTATTGATGGATCTGACTTCGTAAAGACTGGTGAAAAGTTATTTGAGCTTCTTGACTCTCTTGTGGAGGAGATTGGAGAGGAGATTGGAGATTGGAAAGATTCCACTGATAAAGAAGACGATCAAGAGGGCGATTTTTCTTGTTGGTTTCATTTATAGCCATACTAGCACCTTAAGCTTATTGAGACAGTTCACAAACAAGAAGGAATTGGTAAGGCAAGCTGTCACACGATTTGCTACTTCCTTTCTATCATTGGATAGGCTTCGTGAGGAGAAACAAAATCTTACAAAATGTTTACCTCTGATGAATGGGTGAGAAACAAGCTATCTAAGGAGGCTAAGGGAAAGGAAGCAACCAAAATTGCAATCATGCCTTCTTGATACAGTAGTCCCAAAAATATATTTCAGCCTATACAATAATGGCAAGATTCAAATGACCGTTAACATATTTGTTTGAACCTATACAATAATAATAAGATTCAAACTCCCATCAATGGGCTTCAAATATTAATCTAATTTATTGGCTTAGGATACTCATGTTTTAATGCACAATTCCCAGATCAATTTGCTGCTGTAGTGGCACCATGAACTCTCTAATTAAAGATATTTACAGATTGTAACACTCCCCCTCAAGTTGGGACATATAGATCATATACTCCTAGCTTGTTACATAGGTAGCTTATTCTAGGAGCTCTTCATGGTTCGGTGAGTATATCTACTAGTTGGTTATTTGAGGTGACGAAGTTTGTGGTGATATCCCTAGATAGAACTTTTTCTCCAATAAAGTGACAATCAACTTCAATGTTTGGTTGGTTCTATCATGAAAATTGGGTTTGAGGCTATATGCGAAGCGCTTAATTGTTAAAAACAAGTGACGTGTTTGATCCCCCTAAATTGAAGCTCTTTAGGGAGTTGCTTAAGCCATCTAACCTTGCAACTCATTCTTTCTTACTTTTCCAAGAAATGAGATTGTCTCTAATGAGTATACAATACCCGAAAGTAGAACGTCTTTCAGGAGGAGATCTTGCCCAATTAACGTTAGAATATTCGACTATTACGGTTTGACCCTTATCCTCGTCAAGAAAGCTCTTTCTTGGTGCTCCTTTGACATAATTCAAAATGCGAATCACAACATTCCAATGACCTTCATGTGGTGAGTTTAGGAACTGGCTAACCACATCCGCAACAGAGATTTTTGGACGAGTGATTGTGAGATAGTTTAATTTCCTAGCCAATCTTCTGTATATCCCAAGGCCAAAAGTAGCTCCCCTGATTTGGTAGAAGCTTTGACAGTAGGACCCATAGGAGTATCAACAAGTTTTGTATCACATAAACAGGTTTCTTCAGGAATGTCCATAGCATATTTTCTCTCTTAAAGGACTGTACCATCTTTGGATTCTGCCACTTCAATGCCAAGGAAATCCTGGAGTTTGCCAAGGTCTGTGGTCATAAAGTGACATAGGGACAGTAGGAAGTGGTAAGACTTTAGATATAGGACAAGTGGCGAGTGTTACTAAGAAAATCACATTTGATTGACCGTGCAGAAAGTTTATCAAGACCAGACATGCAGTGTTGAACAAAATAAGTTGACCCAAAAACATGTGCGGAAATTGAATGCAAGGGCTCATGGGGAAATAACACAAAGCGATGAACTTGGTTACCCAAAATATATGATGACATGTGATTAATTAAATAACATGCAATTCAAATAACATCCTCCAAAAAAATGAAAAGGTGCATCAACATGAAGAACATTGCGTGTTGTTTCAATAAGATGATGGTTCTTGCGTCAAGCAACCCCGTTTTGTTGAGGAGTATGAGCATGGACAGAGAATGGTTTATATAGACATTGTGTAATAAATACATGGATATTTACAAAAATATGATTTCCTTAATTACCAATATTTACAGATTCTAACATTGATAATTTCGAATTTCTACACTTGTCTTTGTTTATATTTATCATTTTTAGTTGACTGAACACCCATTTTGATCTCTCAGGAGGCAAGTTAGTCCCTTACAATTCAAAAAAGGGGACAAATTATTCCATCTATTCAATTCCGTAGAGTGTTTTTTTTTTTTTACTGTTAATTTTTGAGGGACTAATATGGCTCCTGGTATATTTTGGAGGAGAGACTAAGATGGGTATTTTGTCTTTTTGTTTACATTTGGTCGCTTGCACATTCTCTATAACATTATTTATTTATTTATTTTTGCATGGGTCTCTGAATTGCAGGAACTTTGGGAGGAGAATTTGAGCGCTTCTGTCAGCCTTCAGGTTTTGGAAATGACTGAGAAATTCTCTGTGATGGCAGCATCTCATAGCATTGCTACTGATTATGGAAAACTTGATTGCATTACTGCCGTAGTCATGAGCTCTTTATCCAAAAATCAGCCACTGACTTTTTGGAAAGCATTTTTCCCTATATTTAATAGTGTGTTTGATTTACACGGGGCAACTCTGATGGCAAGGGAAAATGATCGTTTTCTAAAGCAAGTCACTTTCCATCTTCTTCGGCTTGCAGTTTTCCGAAATGAGAACATCAGGAAAAGGGCAGTTGTTGGGCTTCAAATACTTGTGAGGGTATGTTTTCATTGGTTAAAACTTTAATAGGTTATTATTTGGTTTCATATCATATTTATCTAAAGCTTGTTTTTTGTTTGTGCAATTTGGGCAGAGTTCATTTCATTACTTTATGCAGACAGCAAGGTTGAGAGTCATGTTGATTATCACATTATCAGAGCTAATGTCTGATGTGCAAGTTACTCAGATGAGATCTGATGGAAGCCTAGAAGAGAGTGGTGAAGCACGACGACTTAGAAAGTCTCTGGATGCAACAAAGGATGAAACTAAAAGTGCTTCTCTGTTGAAGGAGTGTGGATTGCTTGAGAGTGCACTTGAGACCATACCTGAAAAAATGACAGAGAATAGGTGGTCGTGGTCAGAGGTGGAATATTTGGCTGATAGTCTTCTTTTGGTCCTCGATGCTAGCTTGGAGCATGCGCTATTGGTAGGTTTTAATTATTTATTCATCATTTTAGGTCTTTTATCACATTGTGATTTGTATGCACTCATTGCAACTTAATCTGAAGTGGAGTATTTGGACTATGCTTATGATTGTATATAAAATGGGGCTGGGTTCACTATTTTGGAAACTTACTCAGCCCTGTTTTATATGTGGTTTAGATAATATACTGTTTCCTTTCATGCGGAGGATAATATACTTTTTGCCCCATGAAGAGTCAATATATGCCCTCCTGTAGAAAATATGTTAATAATGTAAGAGACAATAATTGGAAATGGAAACAATATACCAAGATCCTTTTTGCTCATCTCAGTGAGGTCATAGGAGATAGCATATCAGAGAATCAAAGCGCTTTTATTGCAGGTAAGCAAATTTTAGATGCTGCCCTTGTGGCTAATGAAGTGGTTGATGATACAAGAAAAAGGTCAAAACAATGTCTAGTCGTCAACTTGGACTTTTTAAAGGCATATGACAGGATTAGCTGGAGTTTTTGGGATAAGGTGCTAGGGAGAAAAGGGTTTGGTTGTTAGATTTCAGGATGTCTTGCTACTAGCTCATTTTCGGTTATAGTTAATGATGAGCCAGAAGCTTGGTTTTGTGGCCAAAAGGGTTGAGACAAGGTGATCTTCGATCCCTTTTCTGTTCACTCTGGTGGTGGCTGCTCTTTTCATTTGGTTTCAAGAGCAGTGGAGAGAAGGTTAATAAATGGGGTCATTTTGTTGACAAGACCATCTTGTTCTTGGATAATGATAAGGAAGGTTTTTTGAATGTCTTATCTATTCTGCAAATTTTTGAATTATGCTTTGGATTTAAGATCAGTTGGTCCAAAAGTGGTTTAGCTGGAGTTAATTTGATTATCAAGCCATCTCTGCTTTTGCCTCTTTGATAGGTTGTCAATTTTTGGATTTGCCTTTAGTTTATCTCGATGTTCCTTTAGGTGGTAATCCTAGATCTGTCCCTTTTTGGGATCCAGTGGTGGAGAAGGTATCTAAGCGTCTCGACACTTGGAAAGGGCTTATTTTTCTTTAAGAGGTTGGATTATCCTCATTCAAGCTTGTCTCTCTAGCATTCCTCTCTATTTCTTATCTTTGTTTTGTTTACCAGCAATAGTGGCTAATACTATTGAAAAGATTATGACATGACCACTTGGTAAGTTGGGAGGTTTGCTATCGTCCTAAGAAGGAAGGGGGTTTGGGTCTTGGAAATTTGGTATTTAAAAATATTGCTTTGACAACTAAATGGCTTTGGCATTTTTCTCTTGAACCGCTTTCCTTATGGCATCGAGTTATTCAAAATAAGTATGGCCTTGACAGGAACGGATGGGATGCTAATACGGCTTCTCGAGCTACTCATTTTAGTCCCTGGAAATTCATTACCCAAGGCTATTCTAGGTTTAGGCCCTTACTCTTCTTGAAGGTTGGCAACAGTTCTCATGTCAACTTTTGGGAGGATCATTGGATAGGTGACTCTTCCTTTTGTATAGCTTTTCCACTGCTTTACCATTTATCTTCTCTTCACCACTCCCCCATCCAAAATTTTTATTATGTGCTGAATATGTGTGTTATGTGTAGTACGAGCTCGGAATTAACCGCACACTTGTTTCTGCTGACACTTTATGGAGTTGCTTCTTGGTCTTTTTGGTGAATGTTGGGTGTGTCCTAATATCATGGATCAATTCCTTTTGATTAGTTTTGTTGATTTTGGGAGGAGAAAGGAGGCCAAATCCTTATGGCAGTGTGCTATCTTTGTAGTTATTTGGTGTGTTTGGTTAGAGTGTAACTCGCATTTTTCATGACAAACATTCTGATAAGTAGATTTTGTGGGATAAGATTAGATGCTTAGTGCCTATTCGGTGTAAGGCACATGACATGACCTTTTTAGAGGGATTTCTATCTCTGATATGATAAGAGATTGGAAAGCTTTGATGTTTTCTCTTGTTTTCTTTTTGCAAGCTACTCATTTAAGTCCTCTTCACTTTGTATTATTCTTATGCTCTTATTAATGAAATTTTTTCTTTTATCCAATATATATATGTGTGGTAAAAGAGTTAATAGTTAATACTGACAGTATATCAAACATAAACTCAATTCTTAATATACTTTTCTGAACTATCTTGCTTGTCATGGATAAATAGATTCAACTGGATCTGCAAATTATGGGAGGCATTGTTTTTACAGAAAAAAGAAAGATATTAAGGAAAAATGTATAGGTGGCAAAAGTTGAAGTATTGAACCCTGGATCCCTGCATCCTTTTGCAGCCCATGCTACTTGTTAGATGCATCATGCAAGTATAATAATCTCTTTCTTTCAGGCCCCTGTGATGAGTATGGATAGATATGCTGCTGCTGAAAGCTTCTATAAACTTGCAATGGCATTTGCTCCTGTGCCGGATCTTCACATAATGTGGTTGCTTCATCTATGTGATGCGCATCAAGAAATGCAGTCATGGGCTGAAGCTGCACAGTGTGCTGTTGCTGTTGCTGGTGTGGTGATGCAGGTACAGACATGATTTATTTGCAACCTAAGTATTTTCTGTGGTGCATAAATTTTTTTTATGGGCATAAGGATCAGAGTTTTCTTTTACCAGTTTATGGGTGGTTATTTTTTTGCCGCCCCCTGGGGGGGGGGGGCGTAGAAAAAGGAAAATTTATTAAGGGAGGAAAGAGCCCTATGACAGAGGATAAGACATCCTTGCAAGGAGGTAGGAAAACAACTAAAGGGATGCCAAAAAGCAACAGTATACCATTGCCAAATGAAGTCTAAGCTAGAGAAAGTGGCATTGAAGATCATAGCATTCCTTGACAGCCATAAAATCTACAGAACAGCAAAGACAGAGCACTGCCTCAGTATCTAAACTTCTGTTTGAGAGCACTTGAGAGAGTTTAACTAAATTTGCTTGAGAGATCTAACCCTCCAAGCACTGGTGCATATATATATATATATTACATTTTACAATAAATCAAATCTGTTTTGGGTAAGTTTCTATTCTAATCCTAATGCAACAAATACACTTAGATTATATACATGACAAACCAAATCAGCCCACACTGCTCAAGTTGATGCATATGGGTCATATGTATCAAGCTTGTTTCTTATGTAAGTTACCCAAGGACCCCAAAGAGGCTTGGTGAAAATACGAGTCAATTGATGATGTGAGTTTATAAATGATGTGGTGAATTCTCCTAAGGCAATCTTTTCTCAATTGAAATGACAATAAATTTTATATGTTCAGTGCATAAATGAAAAACCTGTTTGGAGGTGATGGGCAAGGTTGCTAGATTATACAAATATATGCTTCAAGCTCCTATTATCACAAAACTTTAACTCTTGAATCAGTTGTTTCACTCAAACTTGTCCCCACACCACAGGGCTATAGCTCGATACTGTGCTTCTGGATTGGATCTTGATATTGATCATCTATCACTAGGAGATTTTTCCCAATCAGCATCTCATATTACATTGATGTCAGCTTGGATTCCATTAATATACCAAAATGTCTACTGCTTTTAGCTCTCTAAATGTCTAGGTTTCTTTTTGTTTTTTGGTAAGGAAATGACTAGGTTTCTGACACTTCTTGAACTCTTTCTAAAATAGCAATGGGTTGTTTTCCTGACAAACTTTCGGCCTTTTCCTCATCTTCCAAACCAAGCTCAAATTGAACAATAATTGAATGACTTGCCCGTTTTCAATAAGAATGATGGGTACACCCTAGCTATTTGCTATAAGAACCTTGCAGACCCCTCTTGAATGCCTCAGCCTCCTCATCCTCCATGTCTGACATGAGATCCTGAGGTCATCAGCATAGCATATGCGTCAGTTGGGTTTGAACTTGAGTTGGAAACTTAAGGTGGAGCAACCCTAGAAGTTGAATGATAAGATCTTCCATAGTGGGAACTGTTTGACACCAGATAGGAATTGATCGCGAATGTGCTCAAAATCAGGGTGCATTGCATGTAAAACAGGCTCCATATACAAATTATCTGGCTTTGTTGTCATCGCCACATGAGTATTAGCCTGCAATTAAAGTGTGTAACTATTCCATAGATGCTTGTGCATGAGTAACCAGTCTATTGGCTTAAGAGGCCAACTTTTGAGTTGAATCATATAAACGGTGAGTATCATAATCATTAGTGAATAGGCTGAGTCCTCGTAAAAAAGAAGTGCATGTTTTGATAGACTTTAGGTTGACCAATATTGTAGGCTTTCGTGGCTGCCATAACAAGGCACACAATTGATAGGTAAACCTTTCCCACTGACTTCTATTTTCTTGAGAAATATCAGAGGCAAATTTTGTGAGATGGTCAAAGAAGTCCTTTATCTAAGAACCATAGTTCAATTGAATTAAGCCGAGCTAGGAAGTTCTTACCATTCAATTTCTTTGATGTGATTGTGGAAGTACTAGAGAGGATATGTGGTGGGGAAATTACCAAATGATTTATTTTGACCAAAGGATGGAGCTTGAGGCTTTGGGGTTTTTCTAAACTAGAAGAAACAAGTGCCGTTGCAATCAAAAAGGCATGAAATCGCGAAGCCCTAACAAGTGCAAGCAGCAAGTAGCAGACAAATGAAGTGATAGGATTGATAGTTGATATAGCAGAAGAATGATCTTTATTAATCAATGATCTTGGTAAATCAACAAGGATCCAAGGTATGTGAGTGCAAGAACCCTAGGGGAGAGAATTCCCCAATTTTAGAACTATGAACAAATGAATCAACACCCTATACAATCCTTATTCTATCCTATTTCTGGCCTGTTATGGATTAAAGAGTCAAACACATTGGGGGGTTTTCCTCCCCTAATTCCTCAGCTGCATCATGCTAGTCCCCATTGCCCTCCTCTTCCATGATCATTAATCACAACCCTTTATTTTTGCAAACATGCTCGGGTATGAACCTTTCATTGCACAAGAAGCATAAACCCTTAGCTCTTTTATCCTTATATTCCTCGGCTGACAGCTATTGGAACATAGTTATCAGACTCGAACCTGGCCATCGGCTAAGGAGTCATGGTAAATGGATTTTAATGAATCAATATGTTTAATGCAACAATTATAATATATATATATTTAATTGGACACAACATAGCACAACAGAAGTGTTGGCCTAGTGGTTCAGTGCCCTTTCCTTCCAATTGTACCAGGTTTGACTCTCAACATTGTGTTTTTGACAATTATTCAACATTTCTCATGGCTTAATGCAGTGCACACCGTCAGGGGTGGTGCATGGTGGGTGGGCAGGTGGCTTGCGGTTTAGACCGGTTCGATCGGGAGTGGTTCACAAATGACGGGCTGGTTCGCTCGACTTTGATTGGATTTGATCGATTTAATTGCATGATTGATCCAATTGGAGAGTCGAACCGGACCAGTGACCGGTTCATTGGTTCTGGTTCGACCGGCTGGTTCTATCCGATTTTAATAACTATGGTTGGAAGCCTTTCCTAACCTGACTTCCAGTGCTATTCCCATCTTCTTTGGTCCCTTGGCCTGGAAACCCCTAGGTGGTGAATGACCACCCTTCCTTCTACATATGGACTTGCAGAACTAGTGTACCTAGGCCTTGTTTGCAAGCTTATGTAACATTTTATTTCTACATTCTACCAGTTCAGCCCTATGCATCAATTCATCTAAGGTATCAAACGTGTAATTTGAGTTCAGCCTTCACCTAAGGTTTGAGCCCATTCAAGAAAAGCCCAAACAAATACCTCTGCTCTATGATTTTGACTGGACTAGCGTACAATTCGAATTGTTCATGGTAGCTGAACCTTGCTTCTGCTCCATCAACATATCAAATGGATTCTATGCGAATTTAGGTTGGAATCAGAACAATAGCATCTTTGAACATCAACCACGTCGGATTGTGCACGGAATTCTCCCACCATTGGAATCATATGAGAGCTTTGCCCTCCATCACAACCTTTGCAACAAAGAGCCACTGGTAATGGGCACATCACGAACTTGAAAATAGCATTCTACACTATCGATCCAATCGTACGCACCTTCATCGTGGAATAAGAAAACGTCAATGCGTCACCATTGTTTGAATTGACGGCGTCGTGCGTTTCAAACATAGAGCCCTCGCTGTCATAGCCTGACCCACGCGGATCTCCATGGCGGTGTGTGTTTTGATGCAGTTCGCGATAAGAGTCACAATTCAACCTCTATCCATCGCATCCAAATGCGCATTCACCTTCTTCAATGATTCAGCAATTTCCACCATTGAAGCTGCGATGCTTGCATGGTGCAACAAGTCCTCATCTTGTTGCACCTGCAATGTGACGAACGCTGCATCAATCACGTCAAACTTCTTGTCGTTCTTTGCAACCATGGAAGTAATCGCCCAAGATCCTAGTGGAATTTGATACCAATTGATAGGACTGATATCTAATATAGCAAAAGAATGATCTTAATGATCACCAATTGTGGTAAATCACCAAGGATCCAAGGTATGTGAGTACAAGAACCCTAGGGGAGAAATTCCCCAATTTCATAACTATGAACCAATGAATCAACACTCTATACAATCCTTATAAATTGCAATATGTGCGACCTAATCGTGGGAGTAGCTGCCGTTGTGATTGGGCCGTGAAATCCCTAATTTTTGCCCTTTTTTTGCTAGGTCCAATAATAATGGGGTTAAATATGTCTTTCTACGGTTCCTCCTAGTTTATAACCAAAAAAAAACCCCTACTTTTTATTTTGCTGAAAGTAAAAAATACGAAGTTGTGCTTCTTCTCCAAGTCTTCAGCAGTTCCTCTTCCCCTCCATCGACATTCTGCTGCTTCCAAACGACCAACCAAGTTCAGGCGCCAACTCCGACGCGATTACGGTAACGATTTCGGTGGCAGCAGCTGGCAACCTCCTTGCATCCGACATGGCAGCTTCTCAAGTCTCAACACTGCAGGTGACTCTCCTTTCCTCAATCCCTCCCTTGTTTTCCTTCTTTCCCAAGCCTACTCTGTTTTTCCTTTTATTTTTTCTCTTCCTTCTTACAGTAATCAGTACACCATCTCAGCAGTTCCCATCTTTGTTAACTGTTATTCTTTCTCTTATTTCTTTCCTTCAAACAAATGATCAAGCCTTATATTTCTCTTTTCCTCATTTTCTTCGTCATTCCTCTGTTTTATTTTATAATTTATACTTCTATTTTTGTTTCAAACTTTCAGTCATTGGCCTGATGACTTCTTATTTATGCATTAACATGATTATTATTGAGTATTATATGCCTTTTAATTATTAGATGATTGAGTTTAATTGTGGATTATTTTTTTTTTTTTTGGAACATTTATGTGTGTTATGTACTTGTGTGTAAAATGCACAATATTTGCATTTTTTTTTTATGAAATAGCAGCCATCCCGCTATTGCTATATTGTTATAGTATTTTTGGGGTCGGCCACGCGTCGCGATTCGGGATTGACTACTACGATATCATATATGATAGGATAAATTACACTTACCTTCCCTTTAGTTGTCTAACCTGTAGTAACCTCCCACAATTTACTCATTTTTAAGATGAATTACCAAAAATATCCCCGCCCTCACCCCCACCCCAACATATCCTCCCTGACCCTCTATCTCTCCCCTTCCACAATTGCAATGATCTAACTCATGAGTATTCCAGGATGTCTTTGAAGAAAAATTCAAAAAACAGGGTCCTCTCTTCTTTATTTTTTAGTTTTTAAAAGTAGGCATATTGTTCCTATTAATGCGCAGAAGAAACCTTCAGAGCCTGACAATTATGGAAGATTGATAGCTGTAGCGTGAAGACATTTGTAGGATCCATGACAAGTACTACCTTTCAACCTTGGGTGGGTCTGGACTGTGGATCAGAGTTTATTGCTGTCTCATTATTTTATATCGTTGCTAATCTTAAATCAGGTTGCTATGTTATATGAACAAAAATCCATTTTTTCATCTTACTTTAAGGATGACTCGCTCAATAATCCATTAGGGCTTGGTTTTTGTTGTTTTCTGAAACAAGCTTAACACCTGTGGAAGGGGGAGGGAGAGAGCAGAGACGTGTATGAGTGAGAGAGAGAGTAAGGATGAGGATGGGCATTTTGGGTAACTCATCTGAAAAATAGATAAATTAGGGGAGGTTAGTGTAGGTCGAACAACTAGAGGGAAGGTGAGTTGAATTTCAATAAATCTCAGCGGAAGTGTATAATTTACCCTATTTAATAACCTAATGGCTTAAGTTATTACTTTATTTGTCATTTGAAGTGATGGAGATCATTATTTGACTTCTATAGAAAGAGAGAGCGAGAGAGAGATTATTGTTTGCTTGGGAAGGTCTAATCTGGAGATGTTGAGAGCACAAATGATGGATAGAGGCATTTTTGTTTTGCGCTCGCTCACTGAATTTGATGCAGGCCCTTGTTGCGAGAAATGATGGCGTTTGGAGCAAAGACCATGTTGCTGCTTTACGAAAGATCTGTCCTATGGTCAGCAGTGAAATCACATCTGAAGCCTCAGCCGCAGAGGTAGAGGGATATGGTGCTTCAAAACTGACAGTTGACTCTGCTGTGAAATACCTGCAGCTTGCTAATAAGCTCTTCTCACAAGCTGAGCTTTTTCATTTCTGTGCCAGCATTCTGGAACTTGTAATCCCAGTTTACAAAAGCAGGAGAGCTTATGGACAATTGGCTAAATGTCACACGCTACTGACCAGTATCTATGAGTCAATAGTTGAACAGGAATCTAGTCCAATTCCATTCACTGATGCAACATACTACAGGGTTGGATTTTATGGTGATAGATTTGGGAAACTTGACAAAAAGGAGTATGTATATCGTGAGCCTCGTGATGTACGTCTGGGTGACATAATGGAAAAACTTAGTCACATATACGAATCTAGAATGGATGGTAATCACACTTTACATATTATACCAGATTCTAGACAAGTGAAGGCAGAGGAGTTACAAGCTGGTGTCTGCTACCTTCAGATTACTGCCGTTGATCCTGTCATGGAAGACGAGGATTTAGGGAGCAGAAGAGAGAATATTCTCTCTTTCTACTGGAAGTGTCCGAGCACGTGTATTTGACAGATTCTTGTTTGATACCCCGTTTACAAAAAATGGCAAGACTCAAGGTGGATTGGAAGATCAATGGAAGAGACGCACTGTACTTCAGACCAAGGGTTCATTTCCAGCTTTAGTAAATAGGCTATTGGTGACCAAATCGGAGTCCCTTGAATTCTCTCCTGTGGAGAATGCAATTGGAATGATTGAAACACGAACGGCTGCATTGAGAAATGAGCTTGAAGAGCCTCGGAGTTCCGAGGGAGATCAACTTCCACGACTACAGAGTCTGCAAAGAATCCTCCAAGGCAGCGTTGCAGTACAGGTATGCATTTGTTTTGGTGCTTCTAACCTAATCATATGCTGTGTGCAAAGCGTCCCCTTCTTTCAAATCTTTTAATTCTAGGGTGCATTTGTTTCAGATTATTTTGACGGCAAAGTTAGCTTTTTCAACTGAAAAAATCACTGATCATAAAAGCTATTAACGTCAGCTTCTATTCAGTCCGTATATATGATAATGCCATTCGATTTGTAGTTTGCGGGTCTCTAATTGGGCTAAAGCCCAAATGTGCAAACTGCATGGGCTACCTTTGGTTTCTCATTTCTGACAGCACACTGCTTGTGTAGGTGAATAGTGGAGTCTTGAGTGTCTGTACAGCCTTCTTATCCGGGGAACCTGCAACGAGGTTGCGATCACAGGAACTGCAGCAACTTATAGCTGCCCTTCTTGAGTTCATGGCTGTTTGTAAACGTGCCATCCGAGTACATTTCAGATTGATTGGTGAGGAAGATCAAGATTTCCACACTCAACTTGTAAATGGATTCCAGTCTCTGACAGCAGAGTTATCGCATTACATTCCTGCCATTCTCTCAGAGCTATAACACTGGTACAACTTCTTTGGATTTAATATTTCTTCCATGTGTATCTTTTTCTTTTTTTAAATCATTCACGTTGTCGATGTGCATCATGGTTCGTATATTTGGAATCAATGCGAACGAGAAGTTCAAGGAAAGCATTAATCATTCTGTTTGTGTATCATCTTGTGTCTAGTTTTCCCACTTTCCCGTTTTTGTTTGTGGTGTGGAGAATAGTGTAATGATTTGTATAAAATCCTATTTGTTTCAAGTTGTTTGGCGATACAGCTAGTGTTGTGTGCTGTGAAGCTATTCTAGGGCACTTTCCACAGGGAATCTACAGGGACTATAGATGACAGTTAAATAAAATGCATGAAAGAGATATTGGTAAATCATTAGGGAAATGTTCACAATTCTTTTGTAAAGAAATGGATATAAATTTAAGCGCTTGAGGTTTTTGAACTTAGCACTTGATTTTTTATTAAATATTGCACTTCACCCTGTCATGAAAATATTCTAATCACATGTTTAACAAATGTATGCACTATTTGAAAAAATAATAATCAACATTAACTGATTTTCAAAATTTTTTAACAACTCATCATCAATCACTGTTCTCATTGAAAAATTAAATTGAAATAAGGTGAAGCATAACTATCTTACAATTTTTCTTTTCATATTTTCATTGGTTAAGGGGTGCTAAAAGATGAAATTATGCTTTTTAGGCTAAATATTGTAGGGAAAAGTATAAAGGCCGGTCCTGAAGTCGTTTTTATACTTTCAAAAATTGTGTTAAAAGAACAAGTTTAGCTTCAATTTTAAAGAATAAGCGAACATAGAAACAAGTTTTAAACATTGATTTCCAGTCAATTGATAATTCTTCTTTGATGACAAATTGAAAGAAAAAGGACAAGGGCCTGCCGGAAGTACCCTTATTTTAGTTATCAAAAACTGTTTAAAAACCAAGTTTAACTTCAATTTTAAAGAATAAGCGAACATAGAAACCTGTTTAGCAATTTAATTCCAAAAGCAGTTTTATAATGAAAAAAAAATAGAAAATTTGTTTGGATAATTGTTTGAAAAAACTTTTAAAGGTAATAAAACAGAAAACTTGTTTAGGGATGCATCATGATCCTTTTTGAACTTTTTTTGTTTTCTCTTACTATATTTCTCCATCAAATTATGACCAATTCATGTTTTCTTCGTATCACTATCGCTACTATGACTTGTCATTTTTTGAAAATTACTAAATTGTCATTTAAAAATGTTAAGTAGCATTTATTATTTTTCATCTTTGTTTCTATTTTGAATTCTCTTAATTTTAATAGCCATAAATAGTGAAGAAAAATAAAGAATAATTTATCCAACTTGAGTTATATTTTATATATCTAGCTTTGCTTAATAATATTTTTAGTCTTTATATGAAATCTTTTTTAAGGGCAAAATTTCGTATAAAAACTTTAAAAAATAAGATTTCATATAAAGGCAAAATCTTATTAAACAAAAGGCTTGTATTTTTTTTTCAAAAATAAAAGAGATTGTTAAAAGAATGACGATCTAAGAAAGATTGTATTATGAAATAGTTTCATTTTCTTTTGTGAGTTTGGAACAGAGAATAGAGATAGGTGAGCATAAATCGTGATTAAAGACTAAGACTTTATGAGCCAAGGTTGATTTTATTTTTTCTATATATACATATATACATGTTGGGTTGATCTAGTTAAATATTAGAATATTTTTGTAATGGAATGGAACAATATTTTCAACCAAAAACAGGGTTAAGTACTATTTGAAAAACCTTAGGAGAGACTTTTACTACTTACTCTAAATTTACATGTGAAATATGCCTAATGGACTTCCACATTAAAATAACATCTAATGTACTTGTGTAATTGACCACCGATACATCAGAGAGAGAGAGAGAGAGAGAGAGAGAGAGAGAGAGAGAGAGAGAGAGAGAGAGAGAGAGAGAGAGAGAGAGAGAGAGAGAGAGAGAGAGAGAGAGAGAGATTATTTAATTATTACTTGGCTTTATATTTCACCATCTGGCTCTTCAAAATTAGGGACATTATTGCTTTAAACATGTCTAAATTATACCATAATATTATTGGTTTTTGAACATGTCCAAATTATACCATAATATTATTAGTTTTTATTAGTTTTAAGAATTTTTTTTGTGTCAAAAATCTTGAAGAAGAGAAGGAGTCTACTGCTACTGAGAAAAGGAAGAAGGCAAAATCTTCTAGTGCATCCCCTGCACAAAAGAAAAGAAAGATGGTGCTTGCTGAAGATCAGAAGAAGAATCTTCTAAGGAGTTTAAAAGGAAACTTTTTGGTGATGATGATGAGTCAACATACTCAGATGTTGAAAAGAAAATTTTATTCCAAATGTTCAAGTGCCTCCATAAGCTTCTCAACCTTCCTCCCTACTCCAAAGAAAAACCTTCTTGCTGCTCACTCAAGGACAGTCCTCTCCATCTCAAGCAAACTCTGCAACCTTTTGCATTTCTCATGTCTTTGCACCACAACCAAAAGCACAACCTACAAGAGCTAGTACCCAACATCATGAAGTTATGCATATTGCCCAAGCTAAAATTAGTTTATTGCTACATAATCAGAGGGACCTAGGATAATAAAGATTTTGGGCTCAGCTCATAAGGCATGAAGACCTTTTGGTACAAATTTTGGCCTCCTTGAGAAAGAGAGAAATAGGCATGGTCAATTATGTCCTCCTTTCACTCCTTTTTGTTAATGACAAAAGGGGGAGTAAGAAGTTCTAAAAAAGAAGAATATCTTCCTAAGGGGGAGTGTAATACCCTAACTTTTAACCTAATATGCTCGAGTCATATTCTGGTTAATTATTAGTTGTTACGCCTTTATCTTAGAACTTAACTTATTCTTCTTTAAAATACAAGTAATAAAATATGACTGAATTTTTCTTTTGAACTTGAAAACCAAAATGCGAGCCATGTGTGTGCATAGATACCAGTCAATACATGCATAACAATAGCAATCATATAACCTCATCATAATATATGTGTAAACCATAGCATAACACGGCACAAACTAGATTAAAATATCATAACCATAACATAATAGCAACATCTTATAAACATAAAGGACATCCTAAATCCTGAGCTCACCAATAAAGGTTGAACATATAATAGTCCAAAGCTAAACATAATTATAGCAAAACTAAACTAGTCTTCAGTATATGTCCATCAAAAGACTAGGCTATGAACGAGTATAAGGGGCATGACAACCTTTAAGCTAATGCCTAAAGGAAATCTATCTTCGTGCTTCCAACTTGAACCTCTCCGGTAGGTAGCTTGACTCTCATGTCCATGCCTCAGGGAAGATCATGAACAACACCATCATCTATATGTGGAGACGACACGAGAGAAAGGAGAAGGATGAGAAACTTATTCAAGATTCTAGATAGGCTTCTCAACTATAACACAAGTGTCATCGTCATCATCCAGCCACTTTGGTTTTTATTATGAAGGAGATGTATATGCATAAGGTTCAATTTTAAACTTCTCGAAATCCTTTTATCTAAAGTGGGTGTCTTTTAGCATGGATCTTAATGCCATGAATGCAACAGATATCTCATGTATGCATGACAATACCTCAAGAGCATAAGTAACACATGTAAATAGCACAAGCACACTCACAACATGAGTTGGTAGCATTCAAATCTAAAACACAACATAAGACTAAGTATATAAGCAAGAGATAAGCTAAAGAACTAAAGTTATCTGGCACATATCACATGATTAAACACACCAATAGAACAATAGTGTAATATATGTATACACATCTTTACTCTACTTTCTTAGGTGACTTGACATTCAAATTTCATCATTGAGTGGCAAGTGAATGAATGCATGATAGGACAAGCATGATGAGTCATATAACATTTAACATGCATGGGAAAGCAAGAGAACCCATGATACTTTACTTTCTCATAATTGAACAAGTTCTTTCTTAATGACCACCCTCTTACATAACCATCCTAAACCAACCATCTCACTTTTCCCTACGATTTTACAATAACCATCAAAACTTCACCTTACCAATTACCTAGGATGAACTCAACCTAACTAGCCATTGCTAGATTTAATATGGGGTAATAGAAGGGGAAAAACATCACTTCTTTGCTTTAACTTAACTTTCTTATCATGAGCATACAACTTCATTGGATCACCTCTCTTAACCATTAATCCCTGGAGTTTGAAGGATCATCTCTTGTTGTCTTTTGTCATGTTTAATCTTTGCATGTCATTTAGATTACAAACATGAGCATATAATCATAGTCAACCATCATAATTTATTATTTAACATTTCATGCTCATAACTTCATAATTTTAAGTCCACAAATTTGGTGAAAATCAGCAGCATAAGCAAAGGAGTTCCCCCAAATTTACTTTTTGTCATATAAAATGTCAAACATGCATCTTAATTAATCATTCATAATCACAACATGCTGCAAATCATCATATCATTAATCACGTAAGCATGCATCACATTCTTTGCATATATCCATAAGCATGTTAGCATCAATATCTCATTGAAAAGTAAACATGCTTCTATCCAATATGGAAATCAAGATAAACTTAGCTAATGCAAATGCCATGTTCAACAGGATATATACAACATAATAATAATCATTACTTGCATAATTCAAGAATCAAGCATGCATAGTCATCAATACATAATCTTGCACAATTATTTCAAGTCGTATAATCTCCAAACAAATCATATGGACATAGCCTTCCTAACATATCAATCACATAAATATCACCAAGTTATTGATAATTACACTTTATCCTCGAAAGGGGTCAAACTGCAATTTCTAAAAGTCTGGGTCAAAGTGTAGATTTCCCCTTTCAACACATTTTCTTAAACTAATAGTCCTCAAAATTAATTTACACATTTAAAAGACCTACACCACTAACAAATCATTTAAATTCGTCATAAAAATAATTTTGGGCCATTGGCCAAATTTTGTTAGATTTTAGGGATCAAAGTGCAAAGTTTCATATTTTTGACATTTAGCAAGTGTCAATACTTCTAAAACTTATTCTTAACATCATAAATGGTATTTTGAACACATGGAAACATTCAAAATCATTACTAACTCTAATCAAACCCATTTGGCCAAAATTTCCATAATGAGAAGTTCAAGACACAATTTTCGTATTTTGCAAAACGGTTAAACCTAACACTTGTAATTATTCTTTTAAGCACCAAAAATACCAAAAATAATTTTTATGACAATTATCACTAATTTTTAAGCACATGAAAAGTGCCAAATAGTACTGTAAGTGCTGCAAAGTATTAGAAAATTAATTTCAAAAGCTTTGGAAAATTACATTTTTAACCATTTCTAATTACTAGTTTTTCCCAAGATGCTAAAAATAATTTTTACAACAATTATTAATGTAACGCCTTGAGTTTATTTTGAAATTAATTGGGACTTTATTAATGAAAATCTTAATTTTCTGATAGACATAGTAAAGATGAGAATGACTCTACGAACGAACAAAAAAAGTGAATAGTATTTTGTAGGCCGTGGGACAGTGAAACTTAAAAATTCGACCAGAGATGCCTGAAGCTAGAAAATATGGGAACAAATAGTTAGAAATGAAAATTTATACCTATAATTAAATTTCAGGTAATATATGTTTAATCAGTACGATGTTTACCCATTTGGTGAAATTTTGGTGTGCGATTTCTAACACCAAAAATGATTTAATCACCATAATGGATAATATATATCCATTCAAGACATGTGGAAGGCTAAGATTTAATCTTATAATTCAAGATTAAATCCTAGCCTTCCATTTTACTTTCTTTCTCCATGAATTAATCATTTATGTCATATAATATTCATTCATAATTATAAAATAAACTTGCCACCAAACTTCTCCAAGAAGCCAACCATTCTCGGCCAACACCAAGGAGAAAGGTCAGGCCCCATTTTCATCTCAAGAGCTCAAGCTTTCATTCAAATGTCAAAAACACTAGCCTAAAGTTATTAAAACTACCAAGTTCCTTCCCTAAATTTAATCTACACCTCAACACCTACAATTCTAACCGATTACAATTTCAATTCTCCATCAATCATCACTTTGATATCTCACTTCCTCACTGCCTAAAGGAGGTTTGGAGTTTGATCGGAGTCCTTGGAGTGAAAACAAATCCTTTGGAACACCTTTGGATTACAAAGCTCTAGAATTTCAAAGTAGGGTGTTGTTTTCTTTACTTGATGAAACTCTATTTTCTTGCTAATTTTGATGATTGGAAAATTGATATTCTTGGTTCTAATGTATGATTACACATAGGAGTAGAGGTATTTGTATTGGTGGAGTGTATTGGTGTTGTGGAAAAATTCAATTTTGCTAAAGAAATGTTATCCATGCTTGCTGGAAATTCGGTTCTCTTATAAAGGAGGATCACAAATTTTTCCGAGCATGTTGTAGGTATTTTTATAAGGTAGAAAATTTATAGGTTGAAGCTATCATCCTAATTAATCCCACAACTTTTCTTGAGCTCTTTTTTTGACTCCTAATGCTTTAAAAAAAAAATCAAGAATCGAAATAGTATCCATGTTGCCTGAATTATTGGAACTAAAGCTATGAATTTGTCTAATTTTGTTACTATAGTAAATGATTGATTTATCCTTTGAAATTTTACAGAGTGTTGACAACATCTTGAATTGTAACTATGATTTTTATTTTGAATTGATTCAATCATTTGGTGGGGTTAAAAATTATGAGACTAAATTCTAACTAAGTGTAAGTGGTCTCTGACTACTAAACTTGTGTAATTTTGTTAACGTAGGCAATGATTCTTGCTATGAAAATTTTCCAGTACATTGCGAACACATTAAGGTGTTATGGAGAATTTTTATGGACATATAATCGATTGTTTGATATAAGAAATAAATCCTGCTAATTGATTTAAAATTCTGTTAATGTGCAAGAAATGAACTAAATTTTTGGAATGGAAATAAAATGACTTTTGACACAAGTATGAGGAGTCTCAATGCATGCTATACTATTTAGAGATTCATTTATGCGGAATGGATGAGAGTTTCATTGTGAATAAAACTTATATGAGATTGGAGCATGCATTGGTAACAATGAAAGATGATGATGGACTATATGTGACAAAAGAACAAGTAAGGAATTCAATTGTGCATATATTCTAACATATGGGGAAAATAGAGGCAAGACTTATGTTGGCTAAAAGGGAAGGCAAGAATAAGGACTTTCCTAGAAATATTATGAGTCGGTAGATGTATCGCCTAGGAATAGAACTTTGTGAGATTAAAAAGAAAAAAATGAAGTTTGATAATCACGTATAGGAATAAGTTCATGTCTTGATAAGCAATCTATTGCTTATTGTGGAGTTGCCCACTAGAAATACCACTCGGTATAGATTTAAATCTTCCCTATGTTAACGGAAAGAGAAAATGCACGAAATTGAATTCTATGGTTACAAAAAAACAATGCACAAATCATTACTATGTTTACATTTGACTTTACATGATGTATATGCATTGGTATTGATACATATAATTTTGCATGAAGATTCCTACTTGAATGAGCTTATTGTTTATGTTCTGCATCATATCTAGAGAAGTACCCTACTGTAATAATATATATAATATTTGCTCACCTGTATTTGTTTTGTATTACTCAACTTGACTCGCCGTCCCTAGTGACTTCCTTGACCATAGTGGGTGTGGCATTCGACCTAATTCTAATAGTTATGTTGTAGTGTTTCTCCTTTTGTGTGTCATATACTAAATTTGACCTCGCTTTCCCTATGATGGTGTGCCCTTCCATATGGCACACCCAGTTTATATTTGATATCGCACCACCAACACCTCTTCCATCAAATGCACCCTCCTCATCGTCATCCTCAAACTTGGATCCACCCAAGGGTTCTGAACCCTGAAAAGCCTTGAAAATTACATTTTTAATCCTTTCTAATTGCTAGTTTTTCTCAAAAATTATTCTAAGACATTGAACACACTTGAAACCATTTTATCTCTTGGAGAACTTAAATGTTAATATTACATAAGTGGAAAAACTAAAAATTTCATTAATTAGTTCTTATTTTCTTAGAGATCATATTTTTACTCCTCTTGAATTTCTCTTTCAAAAATTCTTTATACACTCTAGACACAAGATTCAAGTCTCAAAACAAAATAAAACCAACTTCAAACCCAACATCCTCATAAGGCCAAAATACATATATGAATGTGTGTCCATGATCAAAATTTCTATTTAAGATAAAAAGGGTAAGTCTTGAGCTTTAAAGACTTAGATGATGACTAGAATCATAAACATGTCATGCAAATCTCATTTTTAGTCTTTAACATCATAAGGTGACAACTTAGAAATATAAACATGAAATGAAAGAGCTTGAAATATAAACATGAATGCAAGTCCATTTTATGTCTTGTTAAGCTCAAGATTTTAAACAATGAAACTTTTAACCCCATCAATCTTATCAAAATGGAAGTGAGCTTTAGAGTTCCTCAACATCATGGTTTCAAGAACCTCATTCCTTGAACTCACCATCAAGCTCGAAAATAAAACCAAAGAAAAACCAAGAAGCATTCTTTTCTCATATTCCTTTTGAAACCAAAGATTAAGCCTTGAGTTTTAGAGGTCAAATACATGATGGTTTCACATCCATCATCAAGAACATTCATCATCAAGCTATGGCCTTGATCACAATCAACATCAACAGAAAGGAGTAGAAATGAAAATAAAACTCAAAATAAAATTCATACTAAGAAGGTTTCTTGTTTGCAAAAGAGGAAGTTTAATTCTTTGTGACGGAATGAGAAGAAAAAATTTTCTCTTGGAGCAAAAGTGGTTTCCAAGAAGGAATAAAATAGGAGGAAGGATTTTTGTAGTGGTTTGGTGTATAGAAATGAAAGCTTATGTGTTTTGGGGAAGATCTATGGTGGTGGTCTGTTTGTTTGAGTTTTGAAGCTTGGATGAGGAACAAAAATGGAGATTCTTGGAGGTGAAGAAGAAGAAAGCTTGAGATGGAGAGGAAGAGAATTTTTGACACAACTTGGTACTCAAGTTGTGACCAAAAAAGTTATGGGAATAAATGAGAGTATGAGTGAGTGTTTGAGTGCTTATGTGTTGAAAAAATCAAAATGAGATAGTGAGAAGGGGAGGGGGCAGTAGTTGTATGGGGTGGTTAGGTAGGATATTTTTGTGTTTTGTGTGTGTTAGGATTAAGATTAAGGGTAGGTTTAATTAGGGGAAGGGTTAGGGATTGATAATTAGGGGTTTAAGGCTTTCAAGACAAGATTAGAGGGTTGTCTTGCATGATTAATGAGGCTAAACCCAATTAAGGAAAAGGAGAGAGAGGTACCACTTGTCTCATACTTTTGTTTTTGTGTCTCATAAAGCACTTTTGTCTTTTTCTCACTAATCTTAGATTAAGAATGAGATTAAACTTTCTCTAACAAATCTTAGGCCTTAATTAACTCCAAATAATTATTTTGACTCATAATTAATTAATAAAAATAATTAATCTTTAATTATAACCTAATATTGCCTATATTTCTTTAATTACTTTAATTAAGCTTAATTAGCACTAACTAGGGGCAGAATGATAATTTTACATAGAAACTCCCCAGGACTCATCTAGACATCATATATCCTCTCTAATTATCATATCCAACTCCAGGTGATAAGAATTCAAGTCGTCACTTAATTCCACATTAAATTACCTCAGGGCATTTCAATAATTTTGCACATGAGAAAAATCAGGAATTGAGATTTTCACATTCATTGCTATCCAAAACACATCTAGTCCCCTTCAAACATCAAACTAACCCCTTGAGGATAGCTGAGATAGGTCATTCTCAATCCCGTGAAATGACCTCAAGGGCATTTTGGTCATTTGCAACAGGAAAAATTGGGGATTGCGATTTTCACACAGATTACTATCTAGAACACCTGCAGTCGCATTCCAATATGAAAATACCCCATTGAGAATGGCCTGGATTGGCCATCCTCATTCTCATGCAAAAATGACGTTAGGGGTATTTTGGTCATTTTGCACAACAGGAAAATATGTCCAGGAGCCATCAATAGGGGGAGTTAATTTCAAGAGAAGGAAATCATTGTGGCATATAGATTAAAGTTTTCTATTTTTCATTTCATGTTATCAAGTTCTCACATGTACCTTTTTCTTTTGATACATGAATGACATATGCTTCTCTAAGCTTATATTTTGTGCTATGATATCCTTTGTTTAATACTTTAATATAATTATTTCTTTGATATAAGTTAATACATGCAATGTTCTCTCTTGAAATTAATCTCTAATGCTCTGATAAGATGTATGATATTTTTTGTTCTTTGATCTAAAATGATATCTCAAGCTCTATCTTTTTATGCTTATGTGCTTTTATAAATCTAATATATAAAGATATATCTTGAGAAACATATTATGTGAGCTTAATATGTTTTTTAAAATTTCTGAAGTTAATGCTTTGTGAAAGATCTAAAGCATGTTTCTTGTAATGCTACAATTAATAGCTTATGTGTGATGGTGATGTTTAAGATGACTAATTAACTCTTAATTAGTGCTAATTAAGCTTAATTGATATTTATTAAGGAGAACTCATCTTAATTAAGATTTAATTATCTTGATTAATTAATCTTAAGTTAATTTAATTATCTTGGGTTTATTATGACCTCTCATTGATTGAACAAGCTTAATCTCATATTTAATCATGATTAATTAGTCAAATGGATAAAGGGAACATGATAGTGTGATCATTAAGAAAAGTAGAGGAGACAAAGATGCCTTTTCCAAAGATATAGGGGATGTGTTGTGTATTTTGTAAATTTCATGCGGGAAATTAATATTTTACTCCAAGCTTGTTGGAGAAGTCTTGCAAAAAGATAATAAAATAGCTAAACCTTCTAGAAGAACTACCTAAAAACCCATTAAACAATTGAAAATATCCCTCCCTTGTCCCCAAACCAAGCTCAAGGCCTACACCCCCACAATCCCTTATTTTATTTTGTTTTCACACACCAACACTTGCAATTCATATTTTCTCTCAAGTCTGAGAGAACTCTTCATCTCCACCATCTTCTTCTCCACTTTCTTCTAACTCCCCACCCAAACCCAAACATATAGTCCAAAGGCCACACATTTTGGCTCTTAGATCATTATATACTAGCTCTAAAACACATTAAGCCATAAAAATCCTTCCCTTAGCCTCCTTCTTACCTATGGCCATCCTTACTTCTTGGATAAGAACTTTTCTTCTTCAAAAGTGAGTTAAGACACCAAGAAGCTCATCCTTGTGTTGTTTATTGGAGAAGATTTCTCTTCTACTATGCCTTTTCTTCTCCATTTCTCTTCTACATAGCTTGATGATGAGTACCTCTTGTTAGTGGTTCAAGAAGCCACCATTGAGTCTTTAAAGCTTAGATATTTTGTTTTAACCCATTAAAGTTTGATACTTTATTGATCTATTGAAATTAAAAGTGTTATCTTCCATTTTAGTCTATTAAATTTTGATGCTTTATTGATCTAATGTGTTTAAAAGTGTTATGTTGCATTTTAATCGGTTAAAGTTGTGAGCTTTTGCATTCTTTTTGTTCTAAAATTGTTGTATCAAATTTTAATCGATAAAAATCTCATCTTTTATGTTTTTTGTATTTTAGAGAACTTTTCTTAAGATTTCATCGATTAAAAACTCTTAAATGTGCAAGCTGTAATGCCATAATTTTTTCATTTGTGCAAAATGACTAAAATACCCTTGAGATAATTTTTGCATGAGAATCGAGACGGGATCTCGGCTATCCTTGAAAAGTTAATTTAATGTTTAAAAGGGACTACATGTGTTTTAGCTAGCAAGGATGCAAAAATCGCAATTCTAATATTTCCTGCAAAATAACCAAAATGACCCTGAGGTCATTTTTGCACAAAAATCAAGGACGATTAGTCCGACCATCCTCAAGGGATTAGTTTGATGTTAGAAGGGGACTATATGTGTTTTGGATGGTAAAGCTGAAAATTTCAATTCTCATTCTCAGATGCAAAATTACCAAAATGTCCTTGAGATAATTTAACTTAGGATGAAGTAATGGAAAAATTTCATCACCTGGGAGTTGATATGTTAATTAGAGGGGTACATGTTTGGATGAGTCCTGGGTAGTTTTTGTATAAAATTACCATTTTGTCATTAGTTAGTGCTAATTAAGCTTAATCAAAGTAATTAAAGGGATATAAGTAATATTAGACTCTAATTAAAGATTAATTATTTTTAATTAATTTTGAGTCAAAATAATTATTTTGAGTTAATTATGGTCCAAGAATTATTAGAGAAACTTAATCCCATTCTTAAATAAAGATTAGTGAGAAAGAGACAAAAAGTACTTCATAAGACTAAAAAATGAAAGTAGGCGACAAATGGTACATTATCTCTCCTACTTTCCCTTAAGATTAGGGACATGTTAGTATTTGAATTTTGAATTAAATGAGTTTAGCCCCATTAATCATGCAAGACACCCATCTAACCTTGTTTTGAAAGTCTTAAACACCTAATTACCAATCCCTAACCATTCTCCTAATTAAACCTACCCTTAATCCTAATCCTAACACTCACAAAACACAAAAAAATCCCCACCAACCCCATATGTGCGCGGCAAATCAGCCCCCATTCATTCTCATATTTTGATTTTTTTCAAACACACTTAGTGTAATGCCCCAATTTCTTGGTTGAGTACAAATGACCAAAATGCCCCTAAAGTCATTTTTACCAAATTAAAGACATCGCCCCAGTCTCAATGGGTCAACTCAATGCTTGAAGGGGGTTATAACTGTTATGTTTGATATCTGAGGTGAAAATCTCGTTTCTAAACTTTCGGCTCAAAATGACCAAAATACCCTCCTGTGTCTATACGGGTAAAAGGTGTCGTTTGAGCCTGGAATTTTCCAAAAGTTTAGAATGATGTTTTTTAAGTAATGTTTGATGTTTAGTTAGCAGAAGGTCCAGAGGTTTTAGTGCAAAATTACCATCTTCCCTGAACAGTGTACAGTGAGTCTAATGACGCAATTAAGCAAACCTAAGCAATATTAGGCTCTAATCGAAGATTAATTTATTTTGATAAATAATCTAGAGTCAAAATAATTTATTAAGGTTAATTAGAACCTAAGATTACTTAGATAAACTCTAATTGCATTCTTTAATTCAAGATTTCTAGTCATGGAATCTTGAATAGTGTTTCTCTCTCCAATTCCTTAAATTAAGGAATTGTGCCATACCTCATTTGACTAAGAAAATGAATTCAATTTGTTAGTCTAGTAAGATTACCCTCCTAATCAAGTCTTGACATCCTTAATTAGCCAATTACCTTACCTAAACACCTTCTTACAAACTCCTAATCAAAACCTTGATAAAAAAAACACTTAAACACATCCTTAAACCACAATTACATGAATAAAATCCTGTCCCCCTTGGCTGATATTGGCCGAAATCTTCCCCCCAAAATGGTGCCACATGTTGATTTTTGTTGCACTCCAAGCCCATGCCTTAAGCCATACCCAAACCCATACTTCACCATACATTGCCCATGCTCCCCACCATACCAATCAAAGAGATATTTCTTCTCTCTTCCCTCCTCAAGTGACCAGCCACCCTTCCTCCTCCCAAGCCATCCACAAGCTTTCATTCTTCTCTAAATAGATGAGTTTGAAAACTCTTTGAATGTTTACATACTTGAGCAAGCTTCAAACTTTCTTCCCAACCACAAAGAGCTTCTTTCTCCTCCTTGTTCAAGTTTTCAGCAAGAGTTCAAGAAGGATTTCTTTCTCTTTTCTCTCAAGAAACAAAGCTTTCCTTCCTCTCTTCAAGACTTCTTTAGGTAGGGGTTTATTTTCTAAGTTTTGTGTGCTTCCTTTAAGGAAGAGTTCTAGTGTTTCTCTTGGTTTTTCCAAGTTCTCCCTCTCTCTTTATTTTCGGCCTAGAGCCTTTGATTGAGAAAACTTTGGCTTGATGATGAGGTTTCAAGATAATGGTCTTGTGATGCTATGTGAGAAACCTCTAAAGCTTGAAAGAAAATTTGGTCTTGGACCATACATGATTTGGTTTTTCCTTTCCTTCTTTCCTCTCAAGATTTCAATTTTTATTCCCTTCATTATGTAAGTTTTGATAATAATGTTGAGTAGATCACTAAAATTTTTGTTAAGAAAATCAATCACATGTTTTAAAGAACTCTAAGCTTACCCTTGCCAACCTTAAAGTTGGTCGGCCGTTCTAAGAGTTTTACTCTAGATTGAAGCCCATGAGTAATAAAATAAAGAATATGAGTAGTTCTATTTGTGCTTGCTTTGTTAAAATGTTGGTATTCTTGTTTTAATCTACTTTCTTGAGCTTGATGATGAAGTTCAAAACCAAAGCCTTCTTTGAAGACTAGGTGTCAAGAACTCTAAAGCTCATCTTCCATTGTTAAGATACATGTTGGGTTAAGGCCAATGATGTTCCTCTAAAGTCTTGAAGGAGCTCTAGTTAAGATGAAACAAGTTGCATTCATGTTTAAGTTTATGTCTTGCATCTCATATTTATTTTGATGCCATCACTAATATCACAAGAATAAATGAATGAACTTGCATTATCATATTTAAATTTCCAAGCTTGCATTTCATGTTTATATTTCAAGTCATCACTTAATCCTTAAAGATAATAATGAGGTTGCATCTCATGTTTATTTTATGCTCTCACTTTACTTTGTAATGAAGAGTAAAATGAAGTGCATAGCATGTTTAAGATGTTATCACCTCAATACTCTAGAGCTCAAAGACTTGCCCTAAGTATCTTCAAAAGGAAATTTTAACCCTGATAAGTGAAAGTGCTTAGTATGATACAATGATGGTTGATTTTGTAAAATGTAAGGATGATTTCAGAAAATGTTGGAAAAATGTTTTATGAGGTCTCAAGGTGTTTAAATAGTTTGAAATGCGTCAAAAATCATATTTTCTAAAATTAGAGGTCTTGGTAATCGATTAACAACTTATGTAATCGATTACCAATTTTTCAAAGGGTTTTTGGTTTATCGATTACCAAGATATAATCGATTACCAAGATTGTTCTTCATGCCCGTCCTTAAACCCTGTAATTACCTGTTAGTGTAATCGATTACTCAAATGTTCTTTATTTTTCGGAAATAGATTTAACCCTAAGTAATCGATTACCATACTATGTAATCAATTACCCGATTGTTGAACCAGAATAAATTTAGCTCCTGGTAATCGATTACCAAGCACATGTAATGAATTACCAGGACACCTTTGCTTTGAAATTGTCCCAAGTGAAAAACTAGTAACTCGTGTGCACTTATAATATGATTTTATGTGATTATGTGTAATGAACATTTTGGTTTTTGTCTTATCCCTGGCCACTGCATGAATTCTGTTGAGGAGTTAGAATGTGTAATATTATGCTTGATCGAAGTGAGGAACATTTTCAAAGGATTGGAAAGACTAAGCAAATAGGGAGGATTTAGAACTAGAATTTTTAAAGCATTAAGACACAAGAATAATAACTTCTCAGCATAATTGAGCTTAAGGAAGATGGTTCATAATTGGTGATTATGCCTAGGAGTTGAATATAGAATCTTAGGCGAAGGCAGAACTTAGAAAAGAGCCTAAAGTGTAGATCCTAGAATCCCCCATAGTCGAGTAATGATCATGATGTTTAATTCCATACAATACTGATTGGATGAGTTAGTAAACATAAATGTTAGAAAGAAATATAAGTAATGATCCCTTAGGTGTTATAATAATCCTTAATAAAGGTTAGAATAAGGAAACACAAGTTTGAGACCCGTAAGGGCCAAAGTATAAGACACCATGAGATAGGAGGTGTGATGTGAGCATAAGACCGAGAGTATATCCTTAATGATGTGAATATGTTAACATTTTTTAGCATGAAACTGTATGTGTATAATTGGCATGTTGATGTGGTGAATGTGTTATGCCATGACTTGAGATGCATGAGGTTCGAACTATGAACGAGCTAGAAGAATATGCACATGTGAACTAGAAAGTTATTGATTGAGAAAGTTCCATAAGAATGATGCATGTGATTGAGATTATGTGGCATGACTCAAATTTGAGGAAATTGAAGTATGGTTTTATGCTGAATTTTCGTCAAATTGAGGGACTTAAAAAAGTTTTAAGAAACAAGATGTTTAATGTGACACACGAGACGTACTTCTCCTCTCTGAGGAGAAGGTAAAACCGTGAGGGCATAGACATTAGCATGCCAAAGCGGATAAAGTCGTTGGTCTTAACCAGTCGATGCATTTCGAAGAAGGAAAAAGTCCCATGATGGGTGATCCTAGGCCCCTACCCGTACTCTAGGAGTTGGGATTATTATGATTATGAATATGATTATGATTATGATTCGCTTATCAAGAGGATAAGTGAGAACTAGTGACGACTAGTTAAAGTATAAGCTCATAGCCTAGTTTTAGGGTACGGTTACTATTATGTTTAGTGTCACAAGTATGAGAAAAGGAAAGATGTTTCAAGAGAAGTTACATGCCACTTATATGTTGTTTGATTATTGTTTGGTTTGCCTAAGCCTCCATGCATCCATGAACTATTACGCTGCATACATGCATTAAGATTCATTATAAAAGATATGGATCTTGGATAAATAACTTTTATGAAAATCTCATAATAAACCTTTGCATGTTTAACCTTTTTATAATAAACCCAAGGTTCCTGGGACGTAAACGATGACACTATGATAGAGGTTTTCCCTAGATTCTTTAGCAAGATTCTCACCCTCTCTCTGTGTTTCTTTTTCCGTTACGTCTTCAGACATCAATGGCGTCGTTCGTGATCTTCATTGACCCGCCACTTAGGAGGTGCACTATGACCCGAGCATCAGTCCTACCACTTCAAGGGTCATTGTGAGGTGCGCGTTTTGTGTACGTGAGACGCCCGTTGCTTTCCCGTCTCCAGCTATCACTTCGATCCGACTTCACCTTTGGCGACAACCTGATCTTTGAGAGGATGCGACCCAGAGATGGCAGACGTCGTCCGTCCTTCCTCATCGGCACGCGGATACCCGAGTATGTTCCCCGTTCTCGAGTCGGATCCTTCGGAGGGCTCTTCCCTTCGTTTCCTATGGATCTCGGTGGAGGTAGCGAGGACACTGTCACCGAGGCATGCGAGGCGTGTTCGCCTAGAGGCGACCACATCGAGGAGGCCACGCGTCCCTCGATTCCCATGCCTAGATCTCCGCTTCGTTGGGCTACATCGAGGAGCTCCGATAGTTCAGGCTACATCTCCCCATCCGAGGACGCGTCATCAGGAGCCGTGGAGGGTGAGGGTAGTGATAGTTGGGCGTTTTATCTTTGGGATCTTACCATGTACTTGCTTTTATTTTCCTTTCCGTTTATGTATTTCCAGTTTCTATGTCCTAAGCTCTCCCACGTATATGGGTAAAACTCTATGCATTTCCTTTATAATCCTGAAGTTATATACTAAACTATGTTAATTAATGTTATGATGGATGTTTTCATGATTGAGATGTTCTTTATTGCTTTTGTCTCGTATGATTTATTCATTCTTCCGCTTTACGTTTCGTTTATGTTGTACGAAGGCTCCCACTTTGTTTTACATATTTCATTTAAAAAAAAAATTTACCTGTATTTTCCGCTAAGTATTTTATAAATGAATTTAAAGGGAAGTAATATCTAATAATTAATATTGATACGTCCTAGGCATATTGGGTTAAATATTAGGGTGTTACACTTAGACTCACACTTTCTCATTCCTCTTTATCAACTTTTTTGGCCAATCTTGTGCACTAGGTTGTGTCAAAAAAGTGCTCTCATTCTCTCCATCTTGAGCTCTTTTCTTTTTCTTCTTCTTCACCTTCAAGAACCTCCATTTTTTTTATCGTCCAAGCTTCAAAACCTTAAACAAACACATTACTACCATAGATCAACCCCAAAACACATAAGCTTTCATCCCCATACACAAAGACACCACAAATATCCTTCCTCTATTTTCTTTCCCTTTGGCCGAAACTTTGTATCCTTCAAAGAGAAGATTTTTCTTCTCTTCTTTTCACAAGAGCAAGTGTTTTCAACTTACAAGCAAGAAATATCTTTTGGTAGGGATTTTATCTTATGTTCTTCTTATTTTTTTCTTTTTTCTTTTTGGTTTTGGTGTTTGGTTGTGATCAAGGTTATAGATTGATGATGATGGTTCTTGATGATGGTTGTGAGACCATCATGTTTATGACTTCTAGAGCTCAAAGCATGATCTTTGCTTCCAAAAGAAAAGAGTTTAAGAATGCACTTTTTTTTTCTCTCCTGGTTATTTTGAGCTTGATGGTGAGTCTAAGAGAATAAGGTTCTTGAAACCATGAAGTTGAAGGACTCTACAGCTCATTCATGCCTTTTGAGGGCTAAAGGTCATCCATTGTTTATTTTGTGAGAAAAGGTTTTTATTTTGTTAAGATTGATGGGGTTGAAAGTTTCATTCTTTGATGTCTTGGGTTATTGAGCTCCAATGATATGTAAAAATAAGCTTGCATTCATGTTTATATTTCAAGTTGTCACCTTATATTCATAAAGGGTTAAAAATGAACTTGTATTTCATGTTTATGTTCCAAGCATTGCATATCATGTTTATATTTTCAAGTTGTCAACTTATCTCCTTAAAGGCTTAAAAATGGACTTGCATTTCATGTTTATGTTCCAAGCATTTCATGTTTATGTTCCAAGCCTTGCATTTCATGTTTATATTCAAGTTGTCACCTTATGCTCCTAAAGAATTAAAAATAGACTTGCATTTCATGTTTATGTTCCAAGCCTTGCAGATCATGTTTATATTTTCACGTTGTCACCTTATATTCTTAAAGGCTTAAGCCTATGTCTCTAATGTTCCTAGTCATCACCTATGTTTCTAATGCTCCAGACTTGCCTCTTTTTGTCTTAAATAGAAATTTTGATCATGGACACACACACACATATATATGTATATTTCGGCCAAGCATGGACAAAGGATTTGAAGTTAGTTTTATTTTATTTTAAAACTTGAATCTTGTGTCTAGAGTATTCAAAGGAATTTTGAAAGTTAGAAACTCAAAATAAGCAAAAATGTGATTTTTGAGCAAATAGAACCCTATGAATGAAATTATAAGACTTGCCACTATTTTAATGATAAAATTTAATTTCTCCAAGTGTAAAAATGATTTCATATGTTTTAAATGTCTTAGAATAGATTTTAAGAGAAACTAGTAACTAGAAAGAGGTAAAAATGAAATTTCCAAAAGTTTTCGTATTTTCAATTTTCGCTCCTGTTTGTCACTGTTTGGTACTATTTGGCATTGTTTGGGAGTTTAAAAATATTAATAATTGTTGCAAAACTTATTTTTAGCATCCTAGATGTCTAAAAGGATAATTACAAGTGTTAAGTTTGAGTAGTTTTGCAATGTGGAGAGTTGTACGTTGAAACTTCTCAAAAATGGAAATTTTGGCAAAATGAATTTAATTGGATTTTGAATGTGTCCATGTGTTCAAAATACCATTTAGGATGTTAAAAATGATTTTTAGAAGTATTGACACTTACTAAGTGTCAAAAAGTAAAACTTTGCACTTAGACCTCTAAAATTCTAACAAAATTAGCCAATGGCCCAATATGGTTTTTATGATGATTGTAAAAAGGTTTCAAAAGTAATATGGACCTCTTAAAAGTGTAAATTAATTTTGAGGATCATTAGTTTTGATAAAAAGTGTTGATTGAAAAACTTACACTTTGACCCATAAACTTTTAGAAATTTCAATTTTGACCCTTCCTGGGGCTAAAGTATAAATATCAAGAACTTGATAATATATGAATGATATATTATGAAAGCTATATTCATATGAATCGTTTAGGAATTATATGACTTGAAGTGATTGTGCAAAATTATATATTGAAAACTGTGCATGCTTGATTCGTGAATTATGCAAATGATGATTACTATTCACATTATATATATCCTGTTGAGCATAACATATACATTAACAAGTCCTGTCCTTGATACTTTTATCATTTTCTTAATTAAAAATCGTTAATATCACAAAACTGTCATTCTATTGAGTTTAGTACGGTGTTCTATGAATGAGAAGTGTGACTATAATATAAATACTTAAAATTTGACAAGGAGATTGTAGGTATAAGCTGGACAACTAAAAGGGTGTGAGTTGTATTTTCACAAACCTTAGAAAAAGTAAGTGTAATTTATCCAAATAACTACCGTGAAGACGTGTGAACTAGTCAGTAAAAGTAAAACCATACGATCATTGTATAAATAGCAACACTCAGGTAGTTGGTTCTCTTCGTACTTCACACGCGCTCTGATGAGCAAATGGTAGATAGCTAGTTAGCTACCCTTTCCCTTTTTAACTACCTAAGTTGATTTACAACCAATCAAGAAGAATGGATATCGAGAGTAATCTTAACTTGAACAACAAAAAAAAGAGAGAAATATCTTAAAACTTGGTCATCCATCTTCTAGGATCTCCCTGTGTACATGCATGCACGATGTGCTGCAGTATTTATAATTATACCGGTGGAAGGGAACTTTACCAGCAAGAGATGAATTACAACAGGAACAGTAAGCATCACCGGCTAATCCTCTTTTAGGCGCTGAAATGCTAGTTGCAGCGTTTTCACTATTATTTTGAATTTTGAGGGCAGCTATTCTTGCCTCTGCGGCAGCTGCTCTCTTTTCCTTTCTTCAGCCTGCGCTCTTCTTATTTCCTCCTGCTTAAGATAAAATGAGAAATAATAAAATTAAAATTCTTAATAGTATGTTCTGATTAGCATTTATGGTGAAAATACTCAAATGGTAGAGTTATGTAATTTCATAATGTGTAAAAAGATTTGACACACTATTGAATAAGTTTCCAAAGACATGGCGTATCTAACCTCTTTAGATAATTGCACACCACTTTTCGGTTGTGATTGTCCCTTGATAGAAGCTTGGGCAGTCACTTGCTTTTCCCCGTGTTTGAAACATTCTTCAGCAAGGCAGCTTCAGCCTGAATACAGCGTTCAAGATTTGTCAGAACAATAGTTTTCAACAAAAAATCAATGAAGATTAAACAGTAAAAAAGTAGAGACATGTATGACTGGAAATGCATGGTAATATGACAGATTAAAACAACTCCACGAAAATTCTCTTAAAATTCAGTAGCTGGGCTGGCTGAGGGATCAGCCTCAAATTGAAACCACAAGCAACAGGACGGAACAACCCGTTGTGAAGTACTACATCTCCTTTCACAATTCATATAAAAACTCATTTTTTTTCCATGCATACTTGCTCAGGACTAAATCACAAGCTAACTGCATAATGTTTGGTAGGCAGAGGTGGGAAGAGAAGCAGACATATGTTATCAAAAGTATTGGAAATAAACAGAGTATAATAATATTTCCAAAATATCATATCATACCCACACCATACCATATCTTAGAGTATTAAAGAGTATCTTAGACGATTTCTTAAGATTGATTTCTGTATTCCCTTATACCATACCATATTTCATACCCACACCATACCATATTTCATAATTTGTTTCTTTATTTAATTAGGATTAGGATTCTAGAATTATTTTAAGTAGGAATTGGTGCTTTGTATTTTGTATCACAGCACATAACATCATAATATATCGTATCTACATATTTTCATATTATCAAGAGTTGTTATTCACTCTTTTCTTTCTTTCTAAAACCCACAATTTCAATATGAAGGAACAGATTTCATTTTCATTTTTCACTCTAGTCAACTATTGCAAACTACCTAGTTAACTCTCAACAAGTTTTAAGTAAACCCTGATAAATTGAAGTTAATATGATTAAAGACTGTATGTGTAAAAAATATGACGCTTTCCATTTTCAAAACCATGGAAAAATAGTATCAGAAATAAGCCCCTAAAAATCTTATGTAAGGTCATTAAACAACATGGGGATTGGGGGACCAAAACCCGTTAAGACGTACCTGAGCCTTCTTTTCTTTTGCTTTACGCAATTTCTTTAATTCTTTTGCTCTGGCTTTTCTCTTAGCATCTTTCTCTGCCTTCTCAAGCACAAAAGGAGAAAATCATTACTTTGTCATGGAAGTTGTTATTTTTTATAATCAACAGACAGAACTTTAGATCTAGAAGTAGAGAACATTGCATATTAGAAGCAGCCAACAGAAAAGTAACTTCTTCACAGATAGGATATTTCAATAGACAAGATATCAAGCAAATAGAAGGCCAGGTTACAAATAACTTTTAGGTTATGTCAGTAGGTTTAATCATTACTCATGAGATATAAGATGTTAAGATTTGATCATCAGATTTAAATCAGGAAACAGCGAACATTGTATGTATCAGAAGCAGAAAATGTAAGATACACCTCTTCCACAACTACACAATCCAATAAACAATCCCTATCTAATGAAAGACCAGGTTCCAAACAAATTTTATTTAATGCTCAGATATGCCTCGATATAAATTACAGAGAGTCTTAATCTGTTCAACCATCAAACATCCATTTATACCTTTGTGATGGTAAATCTGGCAAGGCACAAACTCATCAAAATCCATACTTTTATGTTTTCTTTCAAACTTTATTGTTGCACAGAATAATATAGATCCAATTATAGACATTCTTCCCTTAATATATATGTATATATATTATAAAAATTTCACATCCCCTGCCCAATGAGATCTGGAAGTAAACCTATTTCCAAATGAGGTTTCCCTGATATGAAGGATATTTTCTATTACACACACGTATAATCCCTGCCTCTCTGTTACTGCAAATAATAATTTATCACCAAATCATCCAAAGAAAAGACTAAGAGAACAACGTGGGAAACAAAAAGTAATCATTTTGAATTAGACCAATATTCAGAACCTATTCCTAGAAGCATCAAATCACCTGCTTTGCAGCTTGTGATTCTTCCATTTCTTTGGTCAATGCACTAGGCACTTTTGCAGCATGCCAATCCCATTTGTCAGGGTTTGATGCCATAAACCTTCTGAATGTATTCCTAACTTCCTTCTCATGTGCTAGCATATATGGGGTCCATCCCTTTCATCTTTGATGCAAGGATCCAAGCCCTGTTCCAGGAGTTTCATAACCTTGTCACAGTCATCAGATTGTGCGGCTTGATGTAAAGGAGTTGATCTACCAGGTAGCTCATTCTCACTCTCTTCATCACTCAAAATGGGGAGTGCATCACTTTGTTTACTACAAGAAGCTTCAGCTTTATCTTTGTTATCCAACTCAACCAGGTTCCCTTTGCTGGCAGGTGGGTTAATATTTCTTAGATCAGTAGGACTTGATACTGAGTCCTCTTGGCTGCTTTGTAAAATTTCCTTCTCATCTGCTTCATATGATACTTGGGTCAACTGGCTATATATACGCTTTGCTTCCCTGAAAGTAGGCCTCCGAACAGTCAAAGGAATATTTCTAATAGCACACTGCTGGTTGGAAAAGTATGGTCTTTCTCCATCATAAAATAGTTGACGACTACTTGAAGGTGCATATATAAAAATGCAATTGGAAGCGTCGAAATGAGGTCTCCAAGAAGTAAGCAGCTCTTGAACTTCCTAAAGTATTGGTATGCCAATACAGATTCAAATATCAGTATGCGCAAAGGCGCATGCACCCACACACACAAAAACAAAAGGATAAGGAAAGAAGTAAGCAAGCAATTTTCTGCACCTCCATGTGAGTTTTAACAGGAATTACTGTAAGTAAATTAGTAAAATTGGAGAAAGAATCGACAAGAGCGTCAAAACATCAAAATTCAGGACCCATAAATGGAATTATTAACAATTGGAAATTATTTTATTTTATTTGTGAATTGAACTAACTTGGAAATCAAATCTTATATTTGGAACACATGATAACAATTTGGAGTTGAATTTAATTGGAAATCAATTCTTACATTTGGAACTCATTAAAAGTGAATTTCATTTGATTTGCTTTTATTTCTTAACATTTTACCCTTAAAATACTTCAGCTTTGTTGTTAGGTATGACTGTATGAGAGGTAAAGTCCAAAAGTAAGGACAAAACTGTCTATCTACTTGAAATTAAACCAAACCTAAGAAAGGCCTACATATGTAACCAGGTTTCCAGTATAAAATCATTGAAACCCATGAAATTTTAAAAGTCAAATCATTTCCTATTTCTTAACAACCCAAACACAATCTAATTTAAAAACCAAATCCCATTTTTTACATTCAAAACAACTGAACCGATTATCACATTTGGAATAACCACAGTTAATTGCACTATAAATAGGCTAGCTCTATCAGTTGATTTCAAAACACCAAAGTGCAAAACAACACTTCAATAAATGGATATGAAAAGGAAGGCAACAAAAACAATATGGCTTTGACAAAAATACCTTCTTTAATGCAAGTTCATTATGACGACGAAGTGCAGCCCCAGCAGAATGTGCAGCCCGGCCAGAAGCATCTTTTGATGACTGCTTTTTTCCTGCCTTGGCCCTCACAACATATCTGCATAAGAGTGATAAGAATTTTAGAAGACAAACAAAATCCAAAAACTATCTACAATGTTCCAAAAAAAGAACTAGTAACAATAAAAATGGATAAGAAAATGAAAAATGTTAATATAAACTTGAGTTTATGGTGAATCCTGCATGTGGTACTGTTAGAGAAAGTTTTGCTGATCCAATATTAGTTTACAGGAGGAGGAAGCATAGGGGCTGTTTAGGGAATGGGATGATTGCTTACCAGACTAATGGGGGAAAATCATGTGGGCCCTTTATTGATTTTGGTACATAACGGTTTTAGTGGGGTAGGGTGTGATGGAGAGACACGTGAGAAGTAGGGGGGAATGAGTATATCTCTTAGAGGGAAAAAATAGTGAGGCAGGCAATTCGTTAAGATTAGCTGGGAGCGTGAGCTGCTATAGTGCTCAAGGCCTCTCTCTTTTGTATTTGCTTCTATTCTATCTTTCTACCTTTCATAGTTCAATATACTGATTAGTATATCTTCTGCATTCTGCATTCTTCTATTATTTGTTAGCTTCTATTAATTGGTATTAGTCCTCTCATCTAGGAGTGGGTGTGCTCATTTCGCTGAAGCTGCTACATGGAGGACCAGGTTGCTGAGCTGGGGAGGAGGATTGATCGCGTAGTGCAGGTTACTTGAGAGGAAGGAGGACCGCCGTCATCGTTCACGGGGTCGATCGCCACCACCACGACGGCTGTTGTTCCAGTTGGCTGGAATGATCACTGGAATAGGGTTCCAGAGGGACCAAGGGAGGTACCACTCCCCTTCTTCCCCTCACCATGAGCACCGTGAGTTGAGGTTGCGCCGAGACGATCAGAGCTCCCTCACTCCCTATTGGTCATCGCCACTGGGAACGTCAACCATGGCCGAATCGACCGCATCATCGTTTCTCCGACAACCCTTCTCCTCGGAATCACAAGCGCGATCGAAAGATGGAACTCCCACTCTTTCGGCTACGACGTCATGGGATGGTTGGTGAAAATCGAATGCTACTTCTCTAAATGGGATCGAAGGGGAAGAAAAATTTGACATGGTAGTCCTGGCTTTAGAAGGGCGAGTTTTATCTTGGTACCAAGTCTGGGAAAACAGACCTAGTTTCCGTGGTGGAGATCCTTCAGAGACAGCATCATTTGCCGCTTCCAACCAAGGTGGGTAAGGGGCCCGTATGGGCCTCTCTTGCGTCTAAGGCAAGTGGGCTCAGTCCTTGACTACATTGATGAGTTTGAGCACATATCAGGCCCAATGCGCAATTTGGACCGAGAAGTTCTCAGGGGAATATTTCTAAATGGACTATGGGGAAATTTGAGGGCTCAGCTGAGAGCCTCGAATTTGGGCTCGTTGCGGAAGTTAAAGACGGGCCCCATTGCTTGAGGAGTGCAACAGGGAATGGAGGAATGGAAGTATTGGGCCTGAATGGACCTTGGGCTACACTAGAGGCCAGGATCACCCAAAAGTTGTTTTGTACCCTTCCAAAACCAATGGGGGGTGAGAGGCGGATAGCTGGGGGTACACGGGTGCCAAGATGACATGTGGCAGAGTTGGGCGACACCTTAAACAGAGCTCCAAGATCGAAGTCGTAGAGGGCTATGTTTTAAGTGTGGCAAGAGGTGGGATTGAGAGCATGTTTGCAAGCTGAAGCATTATAAGCTAGTTCTCCTAGAAGATTCTTAAGCGAAGGAGCCCAATGATGAAGACGAAGCACAAGCGGAGGAGGAAGAACCCGGTTTAGCCATGTGATCCTTACATTTAACGTTCCATAGCCTCCAGGGATTCACTACCTTATATAAGTCATTCAAGGTACGTGGTAGGATGATGGGAACCAAGGTGATTGTGTTGATCGACACGGGCAGATGCCAACTTTGTCTCAACACCTCTTGCCAAATGACTTCAACTACCGCAGAGTGATGTTTCCTTCATAGTTGAAGTGGGCACGGGGAATTTAGGCGTGGGTCGAGGTTATGCGAGAACCTTAGGGTGGAGATTAAGGGCAATCACATTTCTGAGGCATTTTTTGTGTTAGAGCTAGGAATTGCCGATATGGTGTTGGGATATTGTAACATCCTCCCAAGACAACCCCATCCTTAAGTCATGACATCGTATTTGGAGTCGTTACTTATTAACTGGCAGACCTTTGTTAAGCATCTATAGCAAACTTGATTAACGTGTATAATAACTAAGCGCAATTCTAATAAAACATATCACAAGGAAAACACAACATTTATTTAATACATATTTAAGTACAAAAGGAAGCTTAGAGGAGCTTTAGTACATATCTTCTCTAATACATTTACATAGGCATCTATTCCACCAAGTAGAACATAATAAAAGCATTAACTATTGCACTATCGCCATTCGAGTTCTTTGCGTGGCAGCGTAGTCCTCTGACTTAATTGGAGGCGATCCAGAAACACAAATACATAGGGTGAGAATTACACAATTCTCAGTAGGGCAACTCCCAGTTACACACTTATAACGTCATCGTCATCGCCCCAGCCACTTCGTTTATTGAAAAATGTAATCATGCAATATATATTAACGGTTCATTTTTAAAGTTTCAAATCATACTTCCAAAGTGGGTTATTTTTAAGAATAAATCACTTGTACATATTTACCATAAGCTCAAATTCATAGTAAACAATGTCACTTAAAATGATTCGATATGATACAAATATGCATATACCAAATATAGGGAAATTATCTTTCATTGCCCTCGATAAGCTGAAGAGGACCTCATCTATCTCTATTTTCCCCTCTACTTGCCCTCGACAAGTCGAAAGGATATCATCCCTCTATTTGCCTTCGACAAGTCGAAAGGATCTCTCCTTCTATTTTCCCTCGACAAGTCAAAAGGATCTCTTCCCCTCTATTTGCCCTGACAAGTCGAAGAGGATCTCATGTTTCCCATGGCTATAGAACTCAATTCAACATATCATTCACTTTTCTTTTCCCACTACATGCATAAAGCATGTACAGCACTCATTCACAGTGCAATCCTCATTTGTGCCCAATAAATCAATCTTTCCACTGTCCAGTATGCAATCATATGTCACAAATCACATGGCCAAACAGTCAACATTACGTATCCATGTCATACAGAATCTAAAATACCATTATTTCATCAATTCAAAGCATTGTTGCATTTCCAGCATAATGGCAGATTTCACAACTTTGTAGCACAATTTATTTACACATCAAACAATCAATTCAGAGGTTATAAAAATTCTCAAGGACACGTCAATGTGTTCCCAAGGTCCCATAAAAATTTCAACACCAACGGAGGTCTCTAACTCCCTCAATAAATTGTACAAATTCAATGGTAAGGACCACCAATTCACAAGCTGAACCAGAGTTCTCATAATTTTTAATCTTAACAAATGATTGAATCAATGCACAATAAAATTTATAGTTATACTTCAATATGTTATGAACTTCGTGTAAAAATTTCAAGAGTTAATTCAATCATTTGCTATGGTAATAAAATCGGGCAACTTTATTGCTTCAGTTTCAACAATCAAGCATCAGTCTCATTTTTTCTGATTTTTTTGAGATAGTAAACCTTAAATTCAATACCCAAGAAAATTCATGTAGTTATTTTAAGATGTTAACTTCAACATATAATTTTTATAGCTCATGAAAGCACCCACAAATATTCCAGAGAATTCGTGAACAACTGCAGCATATAGGAAAACAGAAATTCAGCAACTAGTTCAAACTTATTTTGATAAAAACCATTTTCTAACACCATCCAAATCCACCACCAAAATTCACACATCAATATCAACATAATATCATCCAAAATAACCAGAAATTTGGACCTAACTCATCCAAAACAGATCAGAACAAATTTGAAAAAGAAAAGGCAAGAAAACCCTACTTGAAAGCTCTTGAGCACTATGCTCCAAAGGATGCCCCCCTTGATTGCTCTTTACTCTAAGGACTTCTAATCACACACCAAACCTCCTCTAGGCAGTAAGGAAGTCAAGGATCAAAGTAAGAATTGACGGAGTTTTGAGATTTTAATCAGTTATATATGTAGGTATTGATGAGTGGAATAACTTTGGTAAAGGAAGTTTGTAATTTTTGTAACTTTGGGCAAGTGTTTTGATGATTTGAAGTTAAAACTTGAGCTTATGAAGAAGACAACAATGGTGGCTGTTTTGCTCTTGTCTTAGCCGAAATTTTCAAGAAAGGAAATGATAAGATATTGATTTTATGAGTTTATGACAAAATGCATAATAATTTCAATTACAAAATGTTTTTTTCTTAAAGATAAATGTAGTAAATTTTTGTAAGCATCCTATTGGTCCTAATAAAGTGGCAATGGTGTGGCTTCTTAAGCCACACACTTGTCTAATTGGGTGGCAAACTTGCATTGCAAGTTTCATTCAATGCAAAACTACACATCGATATTTACCAACGGGTAAAATCTATAAGTAATCCAATATCACTGAAATTTAACTCTAGTATAAATTCTCATTCCTTACTATTTCTAACCTTAACCATCTCTTTCCTCAGTCTAAGGCACTTCCTAGTCCTAAAATCTGGGTTTCGTCTGGGCCGCAAAATTACTATTTACCCCGGCCAGAATTTTTTTTTTTTTTTATACGTCGTGGCCACTCTCATCGTTGCTAACTGTTATATTTTTAAAATTACGACTAACAAAGCTCAAATTAATTTTTAAATAATTTTTAGGTGTTAGATATGGGTGGATAGCCGAATTGGGGACATTAGAGCAAATTTCCAAAAGCGGTACATCCAATGGAGGGAGGGAAGTGAATGGAAGCACATTCAAGGTGAGCCCTCTCGAGTAGCTAAGGTCTCATGGCGGCAACGTTGAAAGTTTTGAAAGCAGAGGGTGAAGGCTATGTGATCACCACGTGTGCTCAGGTTGAGAGCAAGGAACATGAAGCATCCACAACACCAGAAGTAATAGAGGTACCTGATAAACTACAACACTTGTTACAATACGAGGACATTTGCAAGCTTCCAGAAGGATTACCTCCCAAGAACCCAAGATCACTCTATTACTCTGAAGGAAGGAGCTATAATACCTAACATACGGCCCTACAGGTATCCATATTTTCAAAAAAATGAAATTGAAAAAATTGTTGGTGAAATGCTATCATCGGGCATTATTAGGGCCAATACCAACCCCTATTCCAGCCCACTAATTTTGGTGAGGAAGAAGGATGGGGGTTGACATTTTGCGTTGACTATAGGGCTTTGCACAAGGTGACGATCCAACAAGTTCCCAATCCGATCATAGATGAGCTGTTGGATGTGTTAGGGGTCACAGATTTTCGAAGCTGATCTAAGTCCAGGTATCATCAAATTCAGATGCGAGAGTCAGATGTAGAGAGACTGCCTTAGAACGCATGAAGGACACTATGAATTCTTGGTGATGTCATTTGAGCTCACGAATGCCCTTCAACATTCCAAGCTCTCATGAACACAATCCTGAAGCCCTACCTGAGACGCTTCGCATTGGTGTTCTTTGATAATATATTCATTTATAGCAAGTCGAGGAGGAACACTGGGACCATTTGCAGAAAGTGATGGACCTCTACGAAGTCACAGCCTTTCATTAACAAGAAGAAGTGCTCGTTTACCAGAAGGAGATCAAATACTTGGGGCACTTGATTTCGGGTGAGGGTAAAGGCTAACCCAAAAGATTGAGTCAATGCTGGAATGGCCAGATTCCATAGATTTAAAAGGGCTACGAGGATTTCTAGAATAACAGGCTATTATCCCAGGTTTATGAAGAAACGGAGAATCGCGTGGCCTCTAACACAATTACTTAAGAAAGATAACTTCTGTTGGGGAATGGAAGCCCAGCTAGCATTTGAAAAACTGAAGGTAGCAATGACTACCCTACCAATCCTGGTGGTCCCTAATTTTGAGAAGATTTTCGTGATAGAAGCATATGCATCTAGAAAGGGATCGAAGGGTATTAATGCAAAAAGGGAAGCCAATTGTGTATACGAGCCAAAAATTATCAGATAGGCCCAACAAAAGTCTGTATATGAAAGAGAGCTTATGGCAATCGCGATAAGGTTCAGAAGTGGAAGCACTATTTACTTGGCAAGAAGTTCATTATCCATTCAGATCAAAACGTCTAAAGCACTTGGTGGATCAACGTTGATGAGGAAGGACGCAAAAATGGATAACCAAGTCTGGGTTTTGATTTTGAAATAAGATACAAAGAAGGGAAGGAAAATGGAGCGGCAGATGCCTCTCCAGGTGAATCAGTTTGAGGCCATTTCTTCAGTAACCTTTCAAGAGTGGGAGGGATTAGAAGAGATGAGGCTGATGAGGACCTCAAGAAGATTATTCAGGAGTTAGTTTGAGGGAAGGAGGGGCAGGGTACAGGCTGAAGAAGGGAAGATTACTACAAGGGGAGGATTGTTAAAGAACTCTCCCAAAATTCAGGTGATCTTGCAAGCGTTCCACGATTCAGTACTAGGAGGAGATTCGGGTTTTTCAGAACATACAAACGCATTTATGGACTGGTTTGGTGGGAGGACATGAGGCAAACAATCCAGAGGTACATTCAAAGCTGTGAGGTTTGCAAGAAACAAATACCTCACATTGTCTCCAAGAGGTCTACTACAACCTTTGCCAATTCCTTCTCGAGTATGGGAGGATGTTGGATGGATTTTATTGGTGTTTTACCTAAGGCCCAAGGTATGGACACCATCTTAGTTGTAGTTGATAGGCTTTCTAAATATGCTCATTCCTAGGGCTGAACCACCTTACACTGCAAAAATGGTGGCTAACCTTTATTAAGGAGGTAGTTAGATTGCATGGGTTCCGTCCTATATTGTCACTGATCGGGATTGAATTTTTATGAGTAACTTCTGGTAGAGCTATTCAAAGAGGCATGAAATTGAAGTTTAGTTCGGCATATCATCCCCGAACGAATGGCCAAACAGAAGTCAAAATAGATGTTTAGAAACATATCTTAGATGTTTTGCTAGGTCCAAGCCAAAGCAGTGGAGTAAATGGTTGCCTTGGGCTGAACTATGGTATAATACTACATACCACTCAGCTGCACACAGCTCTCCATTCAAGGTCCTTTATGGAAGGGAACCTCAGACACTGATTAAAGGGGACTCCCCTTCGACAATGTAAGACGTGAATGAGCTCATGGCGAAAGGAACTCCATGATTGAGGAGCTGAAATGGTACCTGGATAAAGCGTAGGCAAGAATGAAGGTTCAAGCTGCCAGAAAGAAGAGAAGTGGAGTTTGATGTGGGCGATAAGGTGTTTTTAAAAATCCAGCCATATCGGTTGAAGACCCTCGCCAACTGGGTCAACTGGAAGCGAGTGCCAAAAACTATGGGCCTTTTGAGGTCCTTGAAAAGTGGGAAAGGTCGCATATAAATTACTCTCCCTCCTGAGTCACTGGTGCATCAAGATTCCATGTTTCATTGCTGAAGAAATGCTTGACACCTGAAGCAAAGTGTCAGCCTTTACCACGGGGGCTCATGGAAAGGTGGGAATGTCAGGTACAACCCGAAGCTATACTAGCTACCCGTGTAAATGACAAAGGAGAACAAGAAGTGCTAATTAGTTGGAAGGACGTTTCGGACTTTGAAGCGTTGGAGGCGCAGACATCAATTGAGTTTCCTTGAATTCCACCTTGAGGACAAGGTGGTAGTTCAAGAAAGAGGTGTTGCTAAGGAAAGGTTTGCTGATCCAATATTAGTTTCCAGGAGGAGGAAGCATAAGGGCTGTTTAGGGAATGGGATGATTGTTGACCAAGCTAATGGGGAAAATCATGCGGGCCCTTTCCTGATTCCTGGTGCATAACAATTTTAGTGGGCTAAGGTGTGATGGAGAGATGTGTGAGGAGTAGGGGGAATGAGTATATCTCTTAGAGGGAAAAAAGTGAGACAAGCAATTCAGTTAGGATTAGCTGGGAGCATAAGCTACAATGCTCACGGCCTCTCTCTTTTGTATTTGCTTCTATTCTATCTTTCTGCCTTTCATAGTTCAATATACTGATTAGTATATCTTCTGCATTCTGCATCCTTCTATTGTTTGTTAGCTTCTATTAGGTACAATCTCAAGCAGTGTTTTTATAAGATCTAAATATTTATAACTTTAAATTATGTTTTGAATGGTTGATATATTTCCATATGTAAGGTTCACCGTGAACCCAAGACTATACTATTACTAAAGAAAATAGTGATTCAGGTATTTGGTAAATAATTGAGAAGTAACACATTATGTGCTTTAAAAGTAAAACAACTACACGCAGAAGCTTAAGCACAATAATACAACTTTTACACATTCACTAGCCAAAATCAAGCCAAACAGCCAAAATGCAGAATGGAGAGGTTACACATATTTGTTTTCATTGACAAAAATTATTGCACCTAGTCACTTACTTTTCTATATGTCAATAGACTAGCTAAAATTTGAATAATAACAACAACAACAACCAAGTATTGTGCCACTAGGTGGGGTCAGCAACTAAGCAACAAAGATCAGATAATGCTAGTGCCCTATTGTAAATCATGTCAACTGTCAAACCATTAAAAATCTACATATTTTTAAATAGATAGCTTCACCTATAGTTTTTCTTAGTCTTACATATTGGGCTACTCTCCATCTTATTCAAGTGAAATGAGATTGAATCTCCAAGGCTTGTCTCAACTCTCAATAGAGAAAACAATGCCTAAGGGAGAGCTGTTAGCATTTTAGTTATTCTCAGGAACGGAAAATAGAATGCATGATGCATTATTAACAGATTCTGATTCTAGAAGCAAACCTAAGATGTAATCATCATAAATCAATAATTGAGCATCATATCTGCAAAATGCCAGTAATCCAGTTAAACAAATGAATGAAATAAGACAACATAGAATGAACACACGAGCAATTGATAACAAGAGTAAGACTGCATTCAAGTCTCCCTAGAGTCAATTGTGGATGCTATGCCTACGAACACATGTTCACATGAGCTTTACAATATTCTAACCAGCAAATTCCATTTCGTTAATGTCTAGTCACAAGAAGCATATTCTAACCTATGAAAAGTCTTGTGAGCCACAATTGCATCGCCATCAAAGACACAAGCAGCAAAGTGCCCACCAGATGCAAGCAGCACAATTCTCAAATGGGTACTATCCCTGGGCTCAAGCATAAGAGATTTCAACCTCTCAACCACTTCACGCTGGGAACTTTCATTGTCATACAATACATCCTCCGCCATATTCATAATCAAGCACTTCCAGATGGAGACTCTCTGCCCCGTCTGAAGACTGATAAGTAGCTTTTGTTTAAGAATTTCACTTGATTTGTCATGCACTGCATTGCGATTCTCATGCTCAGTTTCGCTATCATCTTCACTTTCTGATCCTGATATACTCGACACATCATAGTCTTTGACAAATTCAGATGTCATCACCTCAAAATCTTCTTCCTTCACAATGTTCTTTCCAGCAACAGTCAGCTTCACCTATTGTCAATACAAAACCCATTATAGCAGCTAAATGATGACCACTAACATTCACTTTGCTACCCACAAACCAAAAATGGACTTCATCTTAGCATTTTAAACTCAAGCACAAGCATATCAAGCTTCCAATAAACAAAAGAAAAATTTAGAAAAAAAAATTACATATATATATATATATATATATATATATATATATATAACACCTGCAAGTCAAGGAACTCAATCAATAAATAAATAAATAAATAATGGGTATCTAAATTTTACAAAAATTCACTGTAAAAAGAAACATTATGAGAGTAAAATTTGAAAACAGAATTGAATAATAAAAGTAATAATAATAATAACTATAGAGGGATTTATGGGATGTTACATTGAATCGATGAATGTCGGACTTGAAATGGGAACGCTGGTCTCGAAGGGAATCGAACTGGGTCTTGCAGGTATTGCAGGTCCACCTAGGCGCCGAAACGACGGCGTTTCGGGGGCTATCGGCGACGAGGTCGTTTGAGGGCTTTTCGAACACCGCGTTACGGGGATCAAGGCGGATGTGCTCGGAAGCGGAGGAGTGAGGAGAAGGAAGAAGGCGGCAAGAGTCGAAGAAGCTCGGTGATAGTTCGAAGACCGAACGGTGTCGTTTCTCCTGAGACGACGTCGTCGTGGTCGCAGACCTTGTCGTAGCGGCAGTACTTGTAGTATGATTAGTGGCCATGTTATGTGTCGATAACGAGAGTATCCTTCTGCTTCGTAGTTCTGATGAACACAATGAAGAATAAACCTTTTCGACTTTCAAGTTGGAAAAGTCGGTGGAGGATTAGTTGGCCCCTTTAATTTTGGGTCCAATGGCAGTCCTCTCCCAATATTAGTTGAAATTACTAATATGGCCTTGTTTTATTTTTTTTATTACATTCTCTCACCCTTTTTCTTAATTTCCATTCTGCCATCATCTTCTTTCTCTATCTTCACTTTCGTCGTTAACACTTTGCCACCATCACCACCATCCCAAAATGTTTCAAGAAGTGGTCTAGGTGATTGTCACGAAGCAAACACACACAAAAAAGGTGGAAAATATCCCACAAATTAATCTTCTTTTTTGTTTCTCTTCAATTCCTTCTTCTTTAATTTGCCCAACCTCCATTTCCTTCATTACATAAACACACCAAAATAACAAAGGTGAAAGGAAAAAAAAATGGTCATTGGAGAACTGATTTTAAAGTTACTATGAATGGGTTGAAGTCTACCCACTCCACTCTCTTGCTTTACCCAACTTCTGTTATTATAGGGAATGTCACAAAGATCAGCTTGCAAAGGAACACAAGGGGAGACTCATAGAGTAAAAATTGTGAAATTGCAGAAAGTGATATTCATGAAAGCTTTCAAAAACCACAAGGCAGGAGTAGATGAACTCACCGAGTCTTGTTAGAAATTTCACCTAAGAAGATTTTGAAGATGAACAGTTGGAATGAGTTTACTAGAGAGAAAGGGACAGATCTGGAAATTGGTGGTCATCGTGTTGGTTCCTGGCAAATGATGAATGGGTAGCCAGGAATAACAGGGTGGGACGATACGGGTGGTGTGGCTAAAGGGGTGATTAATGTTAATGAAGGACAAACTTGTAATTTTAAAAATAATATATTTATAAAATATTCATTTGGTAAATTTTTCGTTAAATATGAATCATATAAAATAAATCTAACGGTGACAAATAAGTGCACTAACATTGTTCCCCATTTAGGGCGGACCAACTAATCCTATGCCGTAAAAGTCGTGACTTATCCTGTCATACACTTGAGTTTTGGATCCACGATGATCTACTATAGTTTCACGACGAGTGCTTAAGTGATGCCAATGAGTTTGTCCCCATGACAAAATCTCAACCATCAAATATTACATCTAATGGCTAAAATTAACTTAATTAAAATATATTTTATTTTAATATTCTTAAAAAATAAAACTCTTAATTATATGACCATTTTATCCCATTTTTTTCTTCCTTTCAACCTAAAACATTTTACCTCAACTTTTTCTCCTACCTCCCATTACTTTGCCACCGCTTTCCGACAACCTTGCCACCATCGTCTACGTCACACCACTACCAGAGTGCTACGCTTTTCAGCCCGCTGTTGATGTCCATATCCACCAGGGATGAAATCCTCAACTTGCCATCACTTGAAGACTTGAGTCTAAAAGCTGTAAAGTCTGATTTCTCACCCACGATACTTTACTTACCATAAGGATGTTTTCAAATAGTTCATTTTTGTATCTTATTTTTTGAGTTAATATTCACTTTAGTTGACATTTTACTTATTAGTCATTTTAGTTTCTGACTTTTAAAATAAGCTATTTTAATCCTTGACATGTACAACGTGAATCACTTTAGTCCCTCTTTTAACATCTATTAACTCACCATTAGTTAAGTAATAATGTGTCACCGTTAAGTGACACATTTTCATCTTATGTGTAATATTAATTTAAGTGGATCATTTTAATACCTCACATTATACCAAATAAGTCATTTTAGCCCTCTTGCGAATTACAACAACTTCCCTTGAGATAAGTTAATATTATTACATTTATTCCATCTAGATTTTAAAATTATGCATAGCACCCTTAAATAATATTAATATTTATTAAAGTAATTTTTAAAATTTCCAAACTACCCAACAACCCAAAAAAATTATAAAAAAAACTAACACCCTAACCCTATGTTGTGTTACCTTGTGAATGTGATTGATTGTAGAAGAAAATGATTAGCTAGTACTAGCAACCAGTTCAGGGTGCATTTGTTGGGGATTCCTGGAGCTTCAAAATCACTATTTTCATCCAAAATTGCTTTTTGTATATTTGAAATTTTTTTAAAAAATAATCAAAATATAAAAAAAATTAGTTTTCAGTTTTTTTTGGTAGAAGTTAAAAAGAGTAAGTTTTGCAAAAAAAATTAATTTTCAAGTTTTTCAATTAAGTATAAAATTTAAGTTTTATAATCGCTTTTCTCAAAATCTGAAACAAAAGCACCCTATCTTCAACTTCACAGTTCAAACTTAGATCTCGGCCTTAGTTCCTGCTCAACGCTATCTAGTGTCTAGTGCCAATGACATTGTCTTGTGTGGATACATTTATTCTTTTTTGTTTGTGGGTAAAATGGATTAATGGAAGGTATTAGAGACATCATGAGCTATAAGCAAAAACCAAGACGCTAGGTCGATTATGTTGTAGGAGTAATTTTGCTCCATTGCTCAATTAGCCATTCGATTGACCTAGTTATTTTTTATTTTGTAAAAACGTAACCAAATATTAGAGGATGGATGTAGAGAGGTAGGGTGTTAGTTTTTTTTGGGTAATTTGGAAGTTTTAAAAATTATTAATTTGAAATTTTCAAAAATTATTCTAATAAATATTAATATTATTTATTTAAGGGTACAAGCTATAATTTTAAAATATAGGAGGGGTAAATATAATATCAACTTATCTTAGGGAAAGTTATAATTTGCAAGAGGACCAAAATGACTCATTTACTGTAATGTGAGGTACTAAAATGAGCCAGTTAAATTAACATTACACATCGGATGACCATGTGTCACTTAATGGTGACATATCATCACTTAACTAATGGTAAGTTAATAGATGTTAACGGGGGACTAAAATGATTCACAATTGTAAATGTCAGGATAAAATGACTCATTTTAAAAGTTAAGGACTAAAATAACCCACGAATAAAATGTAAGGGACTAAAGTGAGCATTAACTCTTATTTTTTCTTCGTCATCTAGTAACAAACTAGCAAGTTGGTTATTGATTGAGTGATGTGGGTGAGGCAATAGGACTGTAGTGTCCAACCAAATGCATCGAAACCAAGTCTGTTCTATACATGTTTCTTTTCACACTATATGTAACACCCAAAAATTATTTAAAAATTAATTTGAAATTTATTAGTGAGAATTTCAAAAATCCAATAGTTTTACCAATGATGAGGACATTCCAAGGGATGTGTAAAAAAAAAGATGAATAGTGACTTGCGAGTCTTGTGGGTCCATCAATCGCTGAAACCTAAAGGATAAGGAGATGCTCTAAAGGTAGGGTTAAAGTTAGAAATGGTTTGGAATAAAGATTTTACCCTGGGTAAGGTGTTTTACCCGTTCGGTAAAATTTCGTTGTACGATTTCTAACACGAAAGATAGTTTAATCTTTGTAAAAGGATAATGTATATCCATTTAAACCTAATGTAAGGCTAAGATTTAGTCTTGGTTTACAAGATTAAATCCTAGTCATCCATCTATTTTTCTTTTCTTTAAAGAATTATACATTTATATTATATAATATTTAAACTTTAATATAAGATAACTATAAAACCAATCTTCCTTATCACTCCACAACACATTTCTCGAAAGCAAGGAGATAAACTAGGCAACCTCCATTTTTTTCCTTCAAAGAGCTTAAAAACTTGATTTTGAACCTCCAAACACCTAACATACACATGGCAAAACTTCAAACTCCCTTTACTAAACTTATTCTACTCATCACCACCTATAAAATTAATCGATTAAAATTTGAATCCATTAACCTTTTCTACTTTAAGAGCTCACAAACTGCTGTAAAGGAAAGGTTTGGTGTTGGTTTGAGGCTTTGAAGTGAAGGAAATCATTCTTGGATCACCTTTGGAGCTAAGATCCCTAAAGCCACCAAAGTAAGGTTTTTGAACCTCTTTTGGTTCACATCTGTTTTTCTATTTTAATCATTGATTTAATTTGATATTTTTAGTTGTATTGGTTGATAATATATAGATATTGATGTGTCTAATTTGGTGGAGTGTTTGAATGATGTTAGAAAACCCTTTTTGTCAAAAGAAGTTTTGGGCTAGTTGCTGAAATTTTGGTTTTATCCTAGGCAACAACTAATCACGAATTTTTTGATGTGTTAGTGGATATTTTTATGAGCTACAAAAATTATATGTTGAAGCTAATATCCTAAGCTCGTCCCCTGAATTTTCTTGAGCTTTGTTTTCGACTATTACTACTCTAAAAAAATCAAGAACCGAAACCATATCTATGTTGCCTGAATTATTGAACTGAAGCTGCAAAATTTGCTAATTTTGTTACCATAGCAAATGATTGATTTTTCCTTTAAAATTTTTATAGGGTGTTAATGACATCTTGAAATCCAACCCTGAATTTTTGTAGGAATTGATATATTCATTTGATAGGGTAATAAAATTGGGAACTGGCTGTTGGTGTAATTAGGGGTTATGACCTCCAAATTTGTCTAATTTTGTTAACATAGTTAGAGATGATTCTTGTCTGAAATTTTCCAGGACCTTGTGGATACATTGAAGTGTCTTAGGTAATTTTTATAGCCTCTGAAATGGTTGTTTGATATGCAACTTAATTCCCCAAGACTTGGATTGGTAATGTAATGGCATTTTTTGTTCAAATATGATATATATGAATGCATGCTAGTGACTTTAAAGACTAGTTTATGAGGTATGATTGAAATCACTTTGATTGAATGCCAACATGTGGCTTATGCATGCATTTGAGAAAGAAAAGTACATGATGCAATTATGTGAAAAGAGAATGTATAAATTTCAATCGTACATGTTCTGATATATGGACAAAACAAAAACAAGAGTTATGTTGGGTAAAGGGGAAGGCAAAAAGAGGAACTTCTCTAGAGATATTATGAGTCGGTAGATGTATTGGCTAGGAATAGATTTATATGAGATTCGGAAAAGGAAAAAGATGAAGTTTGATGATCACGTATAGGAATGAGTTCAATCCTGAGCGTCTATTTCCGTTTGTGGAGTTGTTCATGGAGATACCATTTGGTATAAACTATCCATGTTGGAGTTGTCCATGATAGATACCCGTTAGGTATAAACTAAGTCTTTGCTATGTCAATAAAAAGAGAAAATGTACTAAATTGAGTTTTGTGGTCATAAGAAAAATTGGAACCACTTTGATTATGTCAAGGGCATTTTAAGTTAATTTCACTACATTTAGCATATGCATATTCACATCATATTGAATCATTTTGTTTTGACATTATTTACTATGACTATGAGCTTTATAATATAAGAGTACTAAATGATTGATTATTAAAAGTAATCCACTTTAGATGTATGATTTGGAACTTTAAAAAATGTTGTTCTGAATGCATGATCACCTTTTTCCTAATAAATCGAAGTGGTTGGAACGATGACGATGACATTTATTGTTGTGTATTTGAGGGAAAACCCTCCTGAGAATTGTATAATTCTCACCCCTATGTGTTTGTGTTTTCTGTTTTTATAGGTTGATCAAGCAAACTATGGAGTTGCTACACAAAAGAAATCGATTTGCAGTGGTTTAATGTTTGAGGCTTATGTCGGTAGTTCGTAGTTGTAGACAAATGTAAGTAATTATAAATGAGAACAGATGTGTATTAAAGCTCATAGAAGAGCTCCCTTTTGTACTTGACTTTGGATTTGATAAATGTACTATTTCTTTGTTATATATATTCTAATAGAATTACAACTTAGTTACTTTATGATTTGATCGATCTTGCAATAGATAATTAAGAGAGGTCCATTTATAAGTAACAACTTCTAAGTATAATGTCATGACTTAAGGATGACATTGCACTTGGGAGGATGTTACAACACTAAGTGTGAACACCAATTTTGTTTAGCCCATAAAACAAATTTTTTTATTAATCCATTTTATTTTATCTTTATGTTGTTGTTGTTTCTAGGGTGTACAAAAATGAAAAAAGAAAGTCCATTTTGTTTTTGAGTTATGTTTGAAAAAAAAACCTAAGCCCATTTGATTTTTTTGGGTTGTAAAAAAAAAAGAAAAAAGAGGCCCATTTTATTAAAAATTTAGCCTTCCGTGTTTTATTTTATTTTGATAAAAAAGGAGTGCCTTGCACCAATTTCATTTTTGTCCTTTTCTAAAAAAATAATAATAAAGGAAGAAGCAGAGCGTGCAAGAGAAATAGAGATCGTCAAACAAAACAATGAAAATTTTCAGAAATAACGGCATCAAATCTCCTAAAATCAAGCAATTGGAGATAAAATTTTCAAACCAAATCACAAGATCAGCTGCCATGTTTGAAAAGTTTAATCCATAATTTTGTATAAATCACATACAGGAAGAGAGGACAGGGGATCAATATTTTTCCAACGAAAAATTCTCATCACCATTTTTCATCCAAAAATACTTTCAACAAACACAGAGGAGAAGAATAGAGCAACAGGTAAATCACGGCAAATTGTTGATTTATTTTTCTTTTCCAAGTGTCTTCCATTTGCAAGCCAAAAACCATATTCCCAATCCACACCCCATTACTGAACAAATCAACCATACAAATTAATCACCAAGCCTATCTATTCTGAGCAAAAATCAAACCACTACAACAAAAAATAAAACGGCCAAGTCCCAACCAAACATAAATTAAACCAAAAAACCATCATTAACAACAGTCCATTTCAACATACAAATTCCAATTCCAGTAATTCTCATTTCAAAAATTAAATGAAAAGGAAAAGAAAGCAAAAATTGAAAGGAAAGGAGACCAGGAACGTGGCCGCACCGTCGAGTTATTGGCGGCAACATCTCCTCTTCCATCCCCTCTCTCGAGCCTTTTCCCTTTCTCAGCCTCACATCATCATCATCCTCAACTAGTCTCCACCACCGCCTTACTTCCTTCTTCACCTCACGCAACCACTGTAACACCCAAATATTTAACCAAACATGCCTAGGACGTGTTATAGTTAATTACTAGTTGTTACTCTTTCGTTTCAGTTCTTATCCTTTAACTTGGAAATACTTTAGTGAAAATACGGGTAAATTTTTTTTTTTTTGTTAAAGCAAAACGTGAGCCACGTGTATAACTGGGACCCGTTATTTACCTATTATAACAACAGAGAAATAAAACTTCTCATAGAGGTGTACAAAGTAGGACAACCTTATGAACATAATCACACCATCATATATGTACATATAGGTAGCACAAGCATTAACTGTTCCATGACTCATACCAAAACAAACTACTAAGACGGTAATATGCCCATTAGTAGGGAGGGGGCTAGTTAAGTCATCGCAAGAAAACATGAACAATATATACATAGAAACTAAGATCATCCTGATGATGCTCGAGAGGGAGGAAGGTAGCCAGGTGCGCGAAGGGGTCAAAGGGGGAGCGAGTCGACCCACGGGATGAACATGGGCTCCTTGACGTGGATGGGTGGGTCCTCAGCGGCGTGCGAGACTCTCCTCATAGGCTCCATCACAGTGGCCTCTCATCCCTGCCACTCCTTACATCTCTGGGAACGGCGGAGGCAGCCCTGAAGAATGGGAAGGAGATTCCTCCAACGGGTCTAACTCTGGCGCGGTAGGTCGAGGCATGTAAAACGGGAAGTCACGGGTGGCTAATGCAGTAGTGTGGCCACGAGGAGGCTGCTCGGTACGCGGACGGGTGTGGTCAAAAGCAAAGTCATCAGGAAAAGAGTGTCGGTGGATAACCAAAAGCTAGTAACGGATGTGCAAAAGGACGTCCAGGAACACAAACAAACGATAGCACATTGACCCACAAAGTGATAAGATTGGTTTGGAGGGTCAAAATTCAACTCCAAGTGGGAGCCTCAAGGTAAATTACGAACGTGGCCATCGTCCTCTGGAGACAAAATGGACATTAATAAGTGACCTGAACAATCACGGAGGACTCTGTCTCCCATCACGTGTCATCATTTTCATCTTCAGGAACCTGGGTTTCATTATGAAAACGTGGACACAATAAGGTTCATTTATTAAGTTTAAAAGCCGTTAGCCGAGGTCCGTGTCTTTTAACATGATTCTTAATGCTATGAGTGCATCATATCTCATCATAAATGCATGTGAATGTCATGTGAACACATATCATGATAATCATAATAAATTAGTATGGCATAAAGAACACAGGCTATCATAACTTGATCTTTCCTTTTAATAATCTTAGGTGACTTAACTTTCCAGTTCTCTGCTAAGGGCCACCCTACTACTCTCTTCTCTTGAGAGTTCTAGGTTATGAGCTCATACCTAACTAGTCGTCACTAGTCTATACTTATCGTCTGATAAGCTAATTCCCGACTCCCTAAGTATGGGGTAGGGGGCATGGGATCACCTTTCATAACCATTAATTCCTGGAGTCTAAAGGAGTCCCTTATTAGATCACCTATCATAATCATTAATTCCTAGAGTCTAGAGGATCATTTCCATGTGTCTTATGTCATCTATTAATCTTAGCATATTATCAAGAGATTCAATATATGAACATATAATCATAGCCATCATCGTAACTTATGAATTAACATTTTATGTACAAAATAAAGAATTAAGGAAAAGTCGAATAATAATAATAGTAAAGAAAAAGGAGAATAAAATTTTAGCAAAAATTAATTTTGACTTGATAGCTATTAGCTACGACGTATCCCCCTGCAATGAGGAACTCAAAATCACGTCGTTCTCTATAAAATATTTATTAGTTGATTGAGTTTATTTTCTTTGAAAAGAAATTACGAATATCAAATTGTCAACCAGGATCACTAAGCACCAATAGAAAATAATTGGCATAACATTTAGAACACATGTAGGCCCATAATAATGTTATAATTATAAGAAAACAACATATATAATGTTCAGGCATGTAATCCTTAATCATATCGTAGCATAACCTTGTGCAAATATATGTACTGGCTAAAATAACAAAAAAATTAATACTTAATAGTATATCCTTAAAATAATGCTACAATTAAAATATGTCAACATAGTATAATAATGTTGCTACCACACCCAAGTATACATCGTATACAATAAACAACAGTGTAAGATTAATCAAATGGTCAAATGAGTAAGAACAAGTGGAGAGAATAATGAAAAGTATTAAAAGTTGAATTGAGCCTAAAAATTAAACAACATCCAGATATCTTTGTTTTATTTTTTTATCTTTATTTATTATTATTATTATTAGTATATTTATTATCATTATTATTATGATCAAAATTATCAAAATCCTAAGAGGCTAAAAAAATGCAGCCCAAATAAAAAGTCAGGAAACTAAACTAGAAGATTTGAATCCTTTCCAAAAATTTAAAAAAATTCAAACCCCAAAAAAAAAGAAGGCCCATGCGGCCCAAAAAAAACAAAAAAAGGAAAACAAAAAGGGAAGGAGGGAGGCAACTACACACACTTAGAACTCTCCCTATCACTCCCACGCACTCACACACACGACACACACTCATCACAAAACTAATTAACCTACTCACACACAACTCAACTCACCCATACACACACACACACACACACACACACTTAGGCACAGATTGGAGAGAGAGAGAGAGAGAAAGAGAGAGAGAAAGAGAGAGAGAGAGAGAGAAGAGAGAGAGAGGAGAGATGAGAGAGAAGGGGTGAGGCCACGAGGGAGATGAGAGGACACCATCGTGGTGTCCATGGTGGAGCAGTGCATGGCTAGGCGGGGAGGGGGAAGGGAGGCTTGGGAGAGGCCAATCCGCCATGAAGAGGCGTGGCGCGGTTGAGGGGCGAAGGGAAATCGGGGCAAAGGGTGGCTCCATCCCGGCTTGCATATGCGGTGCATGGCTGAGCTCGCGACGGAGAGGGAGAAGGTTGGTGGAGATTGGGAAGGAGGAGCGGTGGCTCACTGATGTCGGTGATGATGAATGTGGAGGAGGAGCAGAGGCCGTGTGGCTGAAGAGGGGATGAAACCATGGTGGTGGCACGGTGGAGGTCTGCGGCTCCTCTTTTCTACACTTTACATATTTTGGATCTATGATGGTTTAATTGTGATTTTGCTTGTGCTTAAAATGGAATGGGATTTGCTTGGTTTTTGATTTGTTATTTTTCTCATCTTCGTTCATGGTTTGGGATTGAAACTGATTGGGTTGTTTTGATGTGGTCGTGGTTAGCAGGTTAGGTGATGATAATGGGAGGATGATGATGGTTTCAATGGTGGCTAGAATGGGAAGTGCTAGTGGTGCTAATGTTGATGGAAGGGTGGTGGCAACACCACCATGTAGGAGAGTGATGCCGCCTCTCTCCCTTTGTTTTCTGTTTTGCACTTGTGTTGTTGGTTTTTCTTTTACTATGGTTTTCTGATTTGGTTTATAATTTATGGGTCTTGCATGGCTGTTTTTGGATGATGATTTGAGTGTTGTTCTAAAGATTATTGTTTCCTTTGGCTGGGGTTTGATAATTTTGATTGTGGACAAGAAATTTTGGTTTGTGTTTGTTCATGGTTTGAGGACACTATATTTGCTAGGATGAGGAATGGATTCCTAAATCAAGTTGGTTTTTAAAAGAAATTAAATGGCAGATGAACATAAAAATATAGGATGAATTGAATTTTGATTTCTTACTTTCCCTTGTGTTTTGATCTCCCTTGACTCTAACTCTATATGGTTTCTTTTCTTTCAACAACTAGAATTGAAATGCTGATGATGGAAGTAAGGTGACAGGGAAGAGGTTAAAAGTTGATAGATGATGAAGATGGGTATGGGGTTACTTCCTTCCTAATAGGTTCATGGCTTGCTCCTCAAATACTGATGCTCCCTTACCGTTTTGATAATTAATCTTTGATCCCATGCTATTCATGGAATGGGGAAGAACTCACACTAACTTGTCTTTCATGCCTTTGCAGTTGCCAAATATTCCATTAGCTAAGCAATAGAGCCCATCCTCATCAGGGAGTGCAAAGGAATGACGTGTCCACCCCTTCTTGTTTTTTTTTTTTGTTTTGTAACTTAATGTCACTGCCTATCATTTTGGTGAAGGGGGAAGTGCAGGAGATGGGAACAAATGTTGCATTATGGCCCTCTATTCTCTAAAAATTTTAATGGAGTATTCCTTTAACCGCATGATATAATGTTTTATGTTTTCAAGCTAATTTAACATTTTTATTGCTATTTGGTGAATATCTTCTTGTTATATGGCTGATTTTTGTTTGCATTATAGCTATAGTAGATAATGCCCCAATTTCACTGTAATTTTCACTGTCATTAAGAATTACCGAATTACTAGGTAAATATTATATAAAATTTGAGACCAAACAATCCTTAATAAAGGAATATAACGTTAGAAGAGAAGTTAGGAGCAATTCGTGCAAGTATTGCAAACCCCAATTTCTGTACGTGTAAAATGACCAAAATGCCCTGAGGTTATTTTACTCAGAAAATGAGGATCGTGGGCACACCCGTCCTTAAGGGGATGTTTTGATGTTAATAAGGGATTGTTTGTGTTATGTGTGTTAATAGAGGAGAAGAATCCTAATTTTAGCTTCGACGCGAAATGACCAAAACGCCCTTGCGTTTTAACTCCATTGCATGCCGACTTAGCCGAACCTCACTAAAATGTGTTAAAAGGTGTTTTTAAGCCATGATTAACCATTGGTTAAGCTTGGGTGGTCTCGGGCAATTTTTAAGTAAAATGACCGTTTTGCCCTCTCTTTGTAAGTTTTACAAATTTTGAGATTTTTGATTCGCTAACGAAACCTAAGCAATATTAGGCTCAAATTAAAGCTTATTAAATTCTAATTATTAATCTAGAGTCAAAATTATTTATTTGAATTGATTAGAACCTAAAATTGCTTTAAAACACTCAAATTGCTTACTAATTCACCTAAGCCCTTAATCGTAAATTCTCTAAATTGCATGAATACCTTGCCTACACTTAAATAATACATGGAACACACAAAACCCTCTTCCATGAGGTTGTAATGCATGAAATAATGCAGCCATAATACACCAAAAAATTGCACTAAAACATAATGCCAAAAATCACCATAAAACAAGGAACTTTGAAACATGATTCCATGTTTTAAGCCACCAAACAAGAAGATTTTTCCTTCCTTGTCTCCTCCTCAAATTGAATCAGATTTTCCTTCTCCTCTTGTCCATTTATGAGCTTGAATTCTTCTATAAATAGGCATGCTTAGAAGTCATTAGAGACTTGCTCAAAAATTTCACAACTTCAAGTTTTCCTAAGCTCAAAAACTTTCTTTCTTTCTTCCCCTTGGCTGAAATTCTTTCTTCAACCTTTCAAGAATATTTTCTTTCATTTCACTCCAAGAAACCAAGTTCTCTTCCTTTCCTTCAAATCAGATTAGGTAGGGAGTTGTTTTTAAGTTTATTTCTATGTTTTGCTAAGTGTTGTTCTTGGTTCAAAATGATGATTTCATGGATTTTCTCTAGTTTTTCCATTTGTTTTCTTCTTCCTTTTTCTTTAACCAATTCGGCCATATGGCCTAGGTGGGACTAAGATGATGGCTTGATGATGAGGACCTTGAAGGTGGGTTGTGAATCCATCACAAGTTAGGCCTCTAAAGCTTGAAAGTTCCACTTGATGCAAAACTTTAAAGAATGATGTTTTTATGATGATTTTATGATCTTGAGTTTAGAATTTGAAAGATGTATTTCTCACTTTGTCTTGTTAAGATATATATATTGAATTTGTATTTCTATAAAGTCTTGAAGGAGCTCTAGTAAAGAAATCAAATGAACTTGCATCCATGTTTAAGTTTATGCCTTGCATAATCATGTTTACTTTCTATGTCATCACTAAAATTTCAAGAATGAATAAATGGACTTGCATACTCATGTTTAAATTTCCAAGTTTGCATTTCATGTTTATATTTCATGTTGTCACTTAATCTCTAAAGATAATAAAGAAGTTGCATCTCATATTTATTTTATGTTCTCACTTTATTTTATAATGGCTAAAAGAATCAATGCATGACATGTTTATTTTTATGTCATCACCTAAAGATCCTAGAGCTCAAAGACTTACCCAAGTATCACAAGCAAAGAAATAAGATTATTGGAGTTAAAGAATTGATTCTTTAAGAAGTCTTGAGATTGGAGCTAAAAAGATGTAATAATAATTCTCTTCTCCCTTCAGGTCTAGTGGATTACCGCTCGTTTCTTAAGATTCTTCTCCCTCCACTGGTCTGCGACTGCATTTTCAGTTTCTTGCATCATGTTTATATTTCAAGCTCTTGCATCATGTTTAATTTTCAAGTCATCACCTTAAATCTTAAAGATAAAGAAATGGATTTGCATATCATGTTTATAATTCCAAGTTATCACCTTATAATGACAAGATTAAAATGAGGTTGCATAGCATGTTTATGATTCTAAGATATCACATAAATCTCTTAAGCTCAAGACTTGCTCCTTTTATCTTAAGTGAGAATTTTAATTATGAAGATTCTTTCAAAAAGAATTAGTTTCTAAAAGAGTTTTAAAGCTTTGCAAGGATTCTACGGAAACTAATATTTTATGTTCACTTAAAATGTGATTTTATACAATTATATGAGGTTCATGATTTGGCTTCTGATATGAGATTAGTACCAATAAATGATGATGATTTAATATGTTTGAAGTTGTGATAATTATGGTTTATTCTATGCATGTTAGAGATAAAACTAGCTGCCTAGAAAAACGTAAAACAAGATTTCTAGAACTTTAGAGAATGAAATTTATGCATTCTGAGAGCCTTTAGTGACCTTAAGAACCAATATTATTATGTTTAGATAAGGGACAATGATTCATAATTGGTTTAGTAATTAATTTTAGCATTATAGGGAAAAAATAGAAAGGGTTAAAAACGTAACTTCACACAGTAAAACCTTAAGAACAACTTACTGTCTATGCTACCCATATAGTCTAATAATGTTCTTAAGGCTTATAATTGATGGTAATAAATCCCTTAGATGCATAAGTAATTAGTTTGATAATTAAGGTTACCCAATTTAGAGTTCGGTTATTTAAGGGAGCTTTCCGTGAAAATTTTAGATGACATCTTTGATGCTTTGAATCAGTTATATGATGATGTAATGCCTAAAATTTGATATTATTGAATGATTTCATGGCTTGCATGTTATAATTGCTATTGCAAACAATGAGAATGTTCATGCATCTTGATGATTATGATATAACATGCTAAGACATAATGGTGACTTAAACTCATGAGGAAATGATCCTTTGGACCCATCAGACTATAGGTGGTGAAAAAGTGATCTTGAGAAAATGATCCTTTAAGACCCATCAGACTAGAGGTGGTGAAATGTAACGCCAACTTTTACTGTCATTAGAATTACCGAATTACCCTAGGTAATTCTTATATAAATTGAGACCAAACAATCCTCAATAAGGAATATAACATTAGAAAAGAAGTTATGAGCAATTCCTGCAAAGTGCAAACCCGAATTTCTGGACGTGTAAAATGACCAAAATGCCCTGAGGTTATTTTACTGAAATGATCGTGGGCCCCACCCATCCTCAAGGGGATGTTTTGATGTTAATAAGGGATTGTTTGTGTTATGTGTGTTAATAGAGGAGAAGAATCCTAATTTTGAGCTCGACGCGAAATGACCAAAACGCCCGCCGTTTTAACTCGATTTGCATGCCGACTAGCCCGAACCTCACTAAAATGTGTTAAAAGGTGTTTTTAAGCCATGATTAACCATTGGTTAAGCTCGGGTGGTCTCGGGCAATTTTTAAGTAAAATGACCGTTTTGCCCCTGTCTTTGTAGTTTTACAAATTTTGAGATTTTTGATTCGTCTAACGAAACCTAAGCAATATTAGGCTCAAATTAAAGCTTATTAAATTCTAATTATTAATCTAGAGTCAAAATTATTTATTTAAATTGATTAGAACCTAAAATTGCTTTAAAACACTCAAATTGCTTACTAATTCACCTAAGCCCTTAACCGTAAATTCTCTAAATTGCATGAATACCTTGCCTACACCTAAATAATACATGGAACACACAAAACCCTCTTCCATGAGGCTGTAATGCACGAAATTATTCAGCCATAATCATTAGAATTATTGCAAGATAATGCACTAAAACATAATGCCAAAAATCACCATAAAACAAGGAACTTTGAAACATGATTCCATGTTTTAAGCCACCAAACAAGAAGATTTTTCCTTCCTTGTCTCCTCCTCAAATTGAATCAGATTTTCCTTCTCCTCTTGTCCATTTATGAGCTTGAATTCTTCTATAAATAGGCATGCTTAGAAGTCATTAGAGACTTGCTCAAAAATTTCACAACTTCAAGTTTTTCCTAAGCTCAAAAACTTTCTTTCTTTCTTCCCCCTTGGCTGAAATTCTTTCTTCAACCTTTCAAGAATATTTTCTTTCATTTCACTCCAAGAAACCAAGTTCTCTTCCTTTCCTTCAAATCAGATTAGGTAGGGAGTTGTTTTTAAGTTTATTTCTATGTTTTGCTAAGTGTTGTTCTTGGTTCAAAATGATGATTTCATGGATTTTCTCTAGTTTTTCCATTTGGTTTTCTTCTTCCTTTTTCTTTAACCAATTCAGCCATATGGCCTAGGTGGGACTAAGATGATGGCTTGATGATGAGGACCTTGAAGGTGGGTTGTGAATCCATCACAAGTTAGGCCTCTAAAGCTTGAAAGTTCCACTTGATGCAAAACTTTAAAGAATGATATTTTTATGATGATTTTATGATCTTGAGTTTAGAATTTGAAAGATGTATTTCTCACTTTGTCTTGTTAAGATATATATATTGAATTTGTATTTCTATAAAGTCTTGAAGGAGCTCTAGTAAAGAAATCAAATGAACTTGCATCCATGTTTAAGTTTATGCCTTGCATAATCATGTTTACTTTCTATGTCATCACTAAAATTTCAAGAATGAATAAATGGACTTGCATACTCATGTTTAAATTTCCAAGCTTGCATTTCATGTTTATATTTCATGTTGTCACTTAATCTCTAAAGATAATAAAGAAGTTGCATCTCATATTTATTTTATGTTCTCACTTTATTTTATAATGGCTAAAAGAATCAACGCATGACATGTTTATTTTTATGTCATCACCTAAAGATCCTAGAGCTCAAAGACTTACCCAAGTATCACAAGCAAAGAAATAAGATTATTGGAGTTAAAGAATTGATTCTTTAAGAAGTCTTGAGATTGGAGCTTAAAAAGATGTAATAATAATTCTCTTCTCCCTTCACCGGTCCAGTGCGGACCGCGCTCCTTCTTAAGATTCTTCTCCCTCCACTGGTCCTGCGGACTACGCTCCAGTTTCTTGCATCATGTTTATATTTCAAGCTCTTGCATCATGTTTAATTTTCAAGTCATCACCTTAAATCTTAAAGATAAAGAAATGGATTTGCATATCATGTTTATAATTCCAAGTTATCACCTTATAATGACAAGATTAAAATGAGGTTGCATAGCATGTTTATGATTCTAAGATATCACATAAATCTCTTAAGCTCAAGACTTGCTCCTTTTATCTTAAGTGAGAATTTTAATTATGAAGATTCTTTCAAGTTTAGCAAAAAGAATTAGTTTCTAAAAGAGTTTTAAAGCTTTGCAAGGATTCTACGGGAAACTAATATTTTATGTTCACTTAAAATGTGATTTTATACAATTATATGAGGTTCATGATTCGGCTTCTGATATGAGATTAGTACCAATAAATGATGATGATTTAATATGTTTGAAGTTGTGATAATTATGGTTTATTGCTAAAGGAATGATTCTATGCATGTTAGAGATAAAACTAGCTTCCTAGAAAACTAAAAGCAAGATTTCTAGAACTTTAGAGAATGAAATTTATGCATTCTGTCCAGAGCCTTTAGTGACCTTAAGAACCAGATATTATTATGTTTAGATAAGGGACAATGATTCATAATTGGTTTAGTAATTAATTTTAGCATCATAGGGAAAAGGTAACGAGAAAGGGTTAAAAACGTAACTTCTAGCACACGTAAAACCTTAAGAACAACTTACTGTCTATGCTACCCCATATAGTCTAATAATGTTCTTAAGGCTTATAATTGATGGTAATAAATCCCTTAGATGCATAAGTAATTAGTTTGATAATTAAGGTTACCCAATTTTAGAGTTCGGTTATTTAGGGAGCTTTACCTGAAAATTTTAGATGACATCTTTTGATGCTTTGGAATGTCAGTTATATGATGATGTAATGCCTATGAGAATTTGATATTATTGAATGATTTCATGGCTTGCATGTTATAATTGCTATTGCAAACAATGAGAATGTTCATGCATCTTGATGATTATGATTTAACATGCTAAGACTTAATGGTGACTTAAACTCATGAGGAAATGATCCTTTGGACCCATCAGACTATAGGTGGTGAAAAGGTGATCTTGAGAAAATGATCCTTTAAGACCCATCAGACTAGAGGTGGTGAAAAGGTGATTCTTGCCCCTAGCCCGTTCTCTCAAAAGGGTAGAGTCGGGATTTTAACTTATCAAAAGGGATAAGTATATGCTAGTGACGACTAGTAAGGTATGAGCTCATAACCTAGATTACTCCCAAAAGGGTGGAGTATAGGGTGGCCCCAAGGAAAATAATGATGATGATGACAAGATTTTAAGTCACCTAGGACACTAAAGGAATGAAATATGTGCATCATGTCTTGTGCATAGCTATTATGGTATGATGTTCTTCTGCATAGCATTTATGAGATGATGATGGGAAATATGATGTTCTTCTATGCATAGTATTTATGATATGATGATGAGAAATATGATGTTCTTTTATGCATAGTATTTATGATATGATGATGAAGAATACGATGTGTTGATAAAAGGAAAAGTTCATTATAAACATGACATGCTAAGTTTATGATGCATTATAAGACGCATGATTAAAACCGACGAACCTCGGTAAAGTATATTTTCGAACTTAATAAATCAATCTTAGCATGCTCACTATTTCATAATAACTCCGAGGTTCCTGGGGACGATGATGATGACACAATGCATCATGAGGTGAGTACCCTACTGAGATTCTTTTTATAAGTTTCTCACTCCCTCTATTTTTCTTTCCATCTCGTCTTCAGAAATAGAAGGAAGCGTTCGTGAATCACATTGAGGTTGTCAGGGTAGCTGAACTTGATCCTGCTAGTTTCACTCGTATATTTCAGATATCTATCCCTATCCCTGGAGTGTTATTACTAGGTGCCATTAATGGATGTCCTTCCATCCATATATTATTTATGTTTTGTTAGATTGCCTACACTTAGTCTTATTCTGTTGGTAGGCAAAATATCTATATGATATGTAATTATGGATGCTGTATGATGGAGCCAATATATTATGATGTGATGTTTGTAAATTCCTATGTGTCTTTTAAATTTTGCTAAATCATTCACGTTAAGCGCGGCTCACGTTTTCAATTATGTTTAAAAAAAAAATGGCTCGTAATTTCACTAAGTATTTTCAAAGCATGATTAAGAACTGAAGCAAAGAGTAAAGTCTAGTAATTAATCAGATCCTAGGTGTATTGGGTTAATTATTAGGGTGTTACATGAAAAGGTGATTCTTGCCCCCTGTTCTTAAAAGGGTAGAGTTGGATTTTAACTTATCAAAAGGGATAAGTATATGCTACGACTAGTAAGGTATGAGCTCATAACCTAGATTACTCCAAAAGGGTGGAGTATAGGGTGGCCCAAGGAAAATAATGATGATGATGACAAGATTTTAAGTCACCTAGGACACTAAAGGAATGAAATATGTGCACCATGTCTTGTGCATAGCTATTATGGTATGATGTTCTTTTGTGCATAGCATTTTATGAGATGATGATGGGAAATATGATGTTCTTCTATGCATAGTATTTATGATATGATGATGAGAAATATGATGTTCTTCTATGCATAGTATTTATGATTGATGATGAGAAATATGATGTTCTTTTATGCATAGTATTTATGATATGATGATGAAGAATACGATGTATTGATAAAAGAAAAAGTTCATTATAAACATGACATGCTAAGTTTATGATGCATTATAAGACGCATGATTAAAGCGACAAACCTCTGGAAAGTATATTTTCAAACTTAATAAATCAATCTTAGCATGCTCACTATTTCATAATAACCCGAGGTTCCTGGGACGATGATGATGACACAATGCATCATGAGGTGAGTACCCTACTGAGATTCTTTTATAAGTTTCTCACTCCCTCTATTTTTCTTTCCATCTCGTCTTCAAGAAATAAGGAAGCGTTCGTGAATCACATTGAGGCTATCAGGAGTTGAACTTGATCCTAGTTTCACTCGTATATTTAGATATCTATCCCTATTGAGTGTTATTACTAGGTGCCATTAATGGATGTCCTTCCATCCATATATTATTTATGTTTTGTTAGATTGCCTACACTTAGTCTTATTCTGTTGGTAGGCAAAATATCTATATGATATGTAATTATGGATGCTCATGATGGAGCCAATATATTATGATGTGATGTTTGTAAATTCCTATGTGTCTTTTAAATTTTGCTAAATCATTCACGTTAAGTGCGGCTCACGTTTTCAATTATGTTTAAAAAAATGGCTCGTAATTTCACTAAGTATTTTCAAAGCATGATTAAGGAACTGAAGCAAAGAGTAAAGTCTAGTAATTAATCAGACTACCTAGGTGTATTGGGTTAATTATTAGGTGTAATGTAACACCCTAATATTTAACCAATACGCCTAGGATGTGTTAAGATTAACTATTAGTTATTACTTCCTTTTAAACTCGTTTGTAAAACTACTTGCAGAAAATACAGGTAAATTTTTTTTTTAAACTTATAAAACAAAATACGAGTCGTTGCGTACTTCATAAGCGAAATGTAAAGAGAAAGAGAAAATAAATCATGCAATGCAAAAGCAAATAAGAACACCTAGCATAGTTTGATACAACGATCAAATATAAAAAGGCATAAAGTCATACCCATGTAAGTGGTAGAGCTTGAAGTATAGGAAATAGAAAATACATGAAAAGAAGGAAACATAAACAACAAATACATGAGTGGCCCAAAAGATACAACTGGCTAAAAGCAAACCCTCCCCTCTAAAGCCTACGAATGACATTACTCCTCGGGCAGGAGACGTAGCCTACAAACTGCCAAAGCTCCTGGATGTGGCCTAACGAAGCGGGGGTGTGGGCATGCGGATCGGCGGAGTGACATGGCCTCTTCGGCGAGGGCGCCTCTTGGCTACATACGCGCCTCACATGCCTCGCTGACCGGGTCCTTGCTACCCCTACCAACTTCCATAGGCACCGAGGGGGCGAAGCCCTCCGAAGGGTCAGGGAGAATCCTGGGAGGGTCCTCCCACGCGAGGTATGAGGGGAACGTCTAGGATCCGCACTGCCGAAGACGAAGGTCGGGCTCAGCGTTCTCTCGTCATGGGGCCGCATCCTCTCGAAGATCAAATCATCGCCGTAGGGAGAGGTCGGGGTAAAACGACGTTAAAGAAAATACAAATAGGTGTCCCATGTATGCAAAAATATGCACAACACAACAACCCTCAAAATGATATGACTTGGTGCTCTGTTCAGCACCTCCCAACTGGCGCGTCAACGAAGATCACGATGACGCCATCGGAATCTGAAGACGCAATGGAAAGAGAATAGAGAGGGAGTGAGAATCTTGCTAAAGAATCTCAGGAGAGAATCTCCTATCCTAGTGTCATCGTTACATCCCCATGAACCTTGGGTTTATTATGAAAAGTTTAAACATGTAAAGGTTCATTATGAGGTTTTCATAAAAGTAATTATCCAAGGTCCGTGTCTTTAAGATGAATCTTGATGCATGTATACAGCATAGCAAAACACGAATGCATGGCAATACGTTATGCAAACAAACCAATAAAACATATCATTAGTAATTAATTCTCATATAAGTGGTATGTAATTTCTCATTATCAACTTTTCTCTTTCATAAGCAAGGTACTTTACATCTTTTCTCGTTTCTCAAACTTGTGAAATCATGGTAATAAAACAATAGTAACCGACCCCTGATACTAGGCTATGAGCTCATACCTCAACTAGTCGTCACTAATTCTTACTTATCCTCTTGATAAGCATATCATAATCATAAAAATAATCCCGACTCCAGAGTACAGGGACCTAAGGATCACCCATCATGAGACTTTTTCCTTCTTCAAATGCATCAACGTTAAGACCATGACTTTGTCCGCTGGAGGGCTAATGTCGATGCCCTCACGGTTTTACCTTCCTCATCGTAGTAGGAGAAGTACGTTTCTGCGAAACGCATCATTGGTTAAGACCAATGACATTGTACTCGGTATGGCTCCACGACCATACCCCCTTAATACCCTAATAATTAACCTAATACACCTAGGTTGTATCTGATTAATTACTAGGCTTTACTCTTTGCTTCAGTTCTTTAATCATACTTTGAAAATACTTAGTGAAATTACGAGCCATTTTTTTTTTAAACATGATTGAAAACATGAGCCGCGCATAACGTGAACGACTAGCGGAATATAAAAAGACATATCAGAAATTAAATACATCATATCACATTGGCTCCATCATATAACATCCATAATTACATAACACATAAATATTTTGCCTACCAACAGAGTTAGGCTAGGTGTAGGCAATCAAACAAAATATAAATAGTATATGGATGGAAGGACATCCATTAATGGTATCTAGTAATAACACTCCAAGGATAGGGATAGATCTGAAATATACGAGTGAAACTAAGGATCAAGTTCAGCTACCAGGTGAAAGCCTCAATGTGATTCACGAACGCTTCCTTCTATTTCTGAAGACGAGATGGAAAGAAAAATAGAGGGAGTGAGAAACTTATAAAAAGAATCTCAGTAGGGTACTCACCTCATGATGCATTGTGTCATCATCATTGTCCCCAAGAACCTCGAGTTTCATTATGAAATAGTGAGCATGCTAAGCTTGATTTATTAAGTTCGAAAATATACTTTATCGAGGTTCATCGGTTTTAATCATGTGTCTTATAATGCATCATAAACTTAGCATGTCATGTTTATAATGAACTTTTCCTTTCACATATAATAACATAGTTATGCATAAGACCACATCATATTCCTCATCATCATATCATAAATACTATACATAGAAGAACATCATATTTCTCATCATCATCTCATAAATACTATGCATAGAAGAACATCATAATCACATAATACGTTACTTAGTTCCTTAGGTGACTTAAAGTTACTTTCATCATCATTTTCCTGGGCCACCCTACTCTACCCTTTTGGGAGTAATCTAGGTTATGAGCTCATACCTTATTAGTCGTCATTAGTATATACTTATCCCTTTTGATAAGTTTAAATCCAACTCTACCCTTTTGAGAGACAGGCTAGGGGCAAGAATCACCTTTTCACCACCTATAGTCTGATGGGTCCAAAGGATCATTTTTTCATAAGTTTAAGTCACCATTAAATCTTTGTATGTTATATCATAATACAATTCTTCATTCATAATCATCATAACATTTTCTCATTTATAGTTTTATGCCGAAATAATATATACCAACTGTAATCATGCATCTGGAGATTCCAGGAAAGAGAGGTGGGTCACAAATGGACATGCTTAAATACCAAGTCTTTCCTAGCCAGAACCTTTCCAAATTACACTTTTACAGGAGTACACTTTCTTCCAGTAACAAGGGTAATATTTCTTTATTTCATGCGTAAGTATTCTCATTGTTTGCAATAGCAACTATAACATGCAAGCCATGAAATCATTTAATATTATCAAATACTTAATAAGTATCAAATCTCTATATAGACTTATCATTTAAAACATCAAGGAGGCATCATCATCAATTCTTACCGAAAGTGTCTCAACAACCGAAACTCTAGAATCGGCAATCTCAATTATTGAACTAATTAATTATGCATCTAAGGGATTCATTACCATCATCACCATTAATTATAAGCCTTAGGAACATTATTAGACTATATGGGGCAGCATAGGCAGTAAGTCATTCTTAAGGTTTTACGGTGTGCTAGAAGTTGCGTTTTAACCCTTTCTCATTACCGTCTTTCCTACGATGCCAAAATTAATTACTAACCCAATTATGAATCATTCTCCTTTATCTAAACATAATAAAATCTGGTTCTTAAGGCCACTAAAGGTTCTGGACCGATTGCATAAATTTCATTATCTAGAGTTCTAGAAATCTTGCTTTACGTTGTTTTATATAGCTAGTTTCTCTTCTAACTTGCATATAATTGTTCCCTCATCAATAAACATAATAATTACAACTTTAAACATATTAAATCATCATCATACATTAGTAATAAACTCAGATTAGTGGCTGAATCATGAACCTATCATAATCACATTTTAAGTGTACATGGAATACTAGTTTCTTGTAAAGTCTTTGCAAGGCCTCAAATTTCTTTTAGAAACTAATTCTTTTTGCTAAACTTGAAAGAATCTTCATGATTAAAATTCTCACTTAAGATAAAAGGAGCAAGTCTTGATTTTAAGAGATTTATGTGATAACTTAGAATCATAAACATGCTATGCAACCTCATTTTAATCTTGTCATTATAAGGTGATAACTTGGAATTATAAACATGATATGCAAATCCATTTCTTTATCTTTAAGATTTAAGGTGATGACTTGAAAATTAAACATGATGCAAGAGCTTGAAATATAAACATGATGCAAGAAACTGGAGCGGCGTAGCGGGGTGGAGAGGGAGGAGAATCTTAGAAGGAGCGGCGTAGTAGGCGCAGGAGGTGAAGGAGAAGAGAATTATTATTACATCTTTTTAAGCTCCAATCTCAAGACTTCTTAAAGAATCAATTCTTTAACTCCAATAATCTTATTTCTTTGCTTGTGATACTTGGGCAAGTCTTTGAGCTCTAGGATCTTTAGGTGATGACATAAAAATAAACATGTCATGCGTTGATTCTTTTAGCCATTATAAAATAAAGTGAGAACATAAAATAAATATGAGATGCAACTTCCTTATTATCTTTAGAGATTAAGTGACAACATGAAATATAAACATGAAATGCAAACTTGGAAATTTAAACATGAGTATGCAAGTCCATTTATTCATTCTTGAGAATTTAGTGATGACATAGAAAGTAAACATGGTTATGCAAGGCATAAACTTAAACATGGATGCAAGTTCATTTTATTTCTTTACTAGAGCTCTTCCAAGACTTTAGAGAAATATAAATTCAACCCAATATATCTTAGCAAGACAAAGTGAAAAATACATCTTTCAAGTTCTAAACTCAAGATCATAAAAAATCATAAAAATATTATTCTTTAAAGTTTTGCATCAAGTGGAACTTTCAAGCTTTAGAGGCCTAACTTGTGATGGATTCACAACCCACCTTCAAGGTCCTCATCATCAAGCCATCATCTTAGTCCCACCTAGGCCATATGGCCGAATTGTTCAAAGAAAAAGGAAGAAGAAAACCAAATGGAAAAACTAGAGAAAATCCATGAAATCATCATTTTGAACCAAGAACAACACTTAGCAAAGCATAGAAATAAACTTAAAAACAACTCCCTACCTAATTTGATTTGAAGGAAAGGAATAGGACTTGGTTTCCTTGAGTGAAATGAAAGAAAATCTCTTTGAAAATGGAGCAGAAATTTCAGCCAAGAGGAGGAAGAAAAAAAGCTTTTGGTGCTCATAAAACTAGAATTTGTGTAAGTTATGAGCAAGGCTTCCAAGGCTCCTCAAGTAAGAATATTTATAGAGAATTCAAGCTCATGTATGACAAGAGGAGGAGGCATAATTTTCAGATTTTTCATGGGGAACAAAGGGAGAAAAATCATTTCTTGTTTAAGGCATGTTTTATGCCATGTTTTAGGGAATTTTTTGGCATTTTGTTTTAGTGCATTATCTTGCAATAATTCTAATGATTATGGCTGAATTATTTCGTGCATTACAGCCTCATGGAAGAGGGTTTTGTGTGTTCCATGTATTATTTAGGTGTAGGCAAGGTATTCATGCAATTTAGAGAATTTGCGGTTAAGGGCTTAGGTGAATTAGTAAGCAATTTGAGTGTTTTAAAGCAATTTTAGGTTCTAATCAATTTAAATAAATAATTTTGACTCTAGATTAATAATTAGAATTTAATAAGCTTTAATTTGAGCCTAATATTGCTTAGGTTTCGTTAGACGAATCAAAAATCTCAAAATTTGTAAAACTACAAAGAGGGGCAAAACGGTCATTTTACTTAAAAATTGCCCAGACCACCCGAGCTTAACCAATGGTTAATCATGGCTTAAAAACACCTTTTAAAACATTTTAGTGAGGTTCGGGCTCTGGCACGCAATCGGTTAAAACGGCGCGGGCGTTTTGGTATTTCGCGCGTAAGAGCTCAAAATTATGATTCTTCTCCTCTATTAACACACATAACACAAACAATCCCTTATTATTATCAAAACATCCCCTTGAGGACGGGTGGGGCCCACGATCCTCATTTTCTAGTAAAATAACCTCAGGAACATTTTGGTCATTTTACACGTACAAAAAATCGGGGTTTGCAATACTTGCACGAATTCTCCTAACTTCTCTTCTAACGTTATATTCCTTTATTAAGGATTGTTTGGTCTCAAATTTTATGTAATAATTACCTAGAGTAATTCGGTAATTCTAACGATAGTAAAAAATTGGGTGTTACATTACTCCCCTCCTTAAAAGAATTTTGCCCTCGAAATTCGTTCCTGGAGACGCTCGGGCTATTGTGCTTGCATGTCTGATTCCAGCTCCCATGTGAATTCTTCGGTTTCACCTCGTCCCCATGCTACTTTGACCAGGGTACAGTCTTATTCTTAATTGCTTAACTCCTCGTCAACGATTCTCGTGGGTGGTAAATTAAACGTTAGGTCATCTTTTAATTGCACATGTTCTGGCTCTAGTACATGACTTGGGTCAGAATGATATTTCTTAACTGGGAGATATGGAAAACATCATGAAGGTTGGACAGACTCGGGGGAAGGGCTATGCGGTAAGCTACAGACCTACTTTATTAAGGATTTCAAATGGGCCAAGAAATCTAGGGCTCAATTTCTTTACTTTCATTGCTCGGCCTATGCCTGTGGTTGAGTGATCCTTAGGAACACATGGTCCCCTTCTTGAAAATCTAGTGGCTTTCGCCGCTTATCCGCATAGTTTTTCTGCGACTTTGAGCAGGTAAGAATTTTATCCCTAACCTTCTTGATTTGTTCCGTTGTTTCCCTCACAATATCTGGAGTAAACTCTGCTCTCGGGTTCATACCAACATAAGGGAGATTAACATTTCGTCCATAGAGGGCCTCATATGGTGCCATAGCAATGCTTGCATGATAACTGTTGTTATATGCAAATTCGAATAAGCAGGTACTTATCCCAACTTCCCCTTTGATCCAAAACACATGCCCTTAACATATCCTCCAAAGTTTGGATAGTTCTTTCAGATTGACCGTCCATTTGGGGGTGATAAGTGTCAAACAAGCTTGAACCAAACGCCTTCTGAAAGGCTCCCCAAAATTGTGACGTGAATCGCGGATCCGATCAGAGATTATGTCGACGTACTCGTGTAACCTTACTATCTCCTGAATATATAAGGTGCTAACCTATCCAAGGAATAAGTCACCTTAATAGGTAAAAAGTGGGCTGACTTAGTCAACCGATCCACTATTACCCAAATGGCGTCATGATTCGCTTGGGTCCTCGTAGTCCAGTTACAAAATCCATGGAGATACTATCCACTTCCACTCGGGGATTGGTAGGGGTTGCAACATTCAGAGGGTCTTTGGTGCTCAATCTTCACCTTTTGACACACCAAGCACTTACTCACCCATGTGCACACATCCTTCTTTAATCCTGGCCACCAAAACATCTTCTTCAAATCTTGGTACATCTTGGTGGCACTGGATGAAGGGTGAAATGACTCTTATGGGCTTCCTCCAAAATATCCTTCGGAGGTCACCACTACGGTACACAATACGACCTTCAAACCTCCACAAACTATCATTTCCTTGGGTAAAACCCTTCAACTTATTAGCTCTTCCTTCCTAAGGTTTCTTGAAATTCCGTATCTTTCCTTTGGGCTTGAGCAATTCTTTCCTTGAATTCACTCGTCACATTAAGGTGGCAAGCTCTTATGCCCTTAGTGGTCAAGGTTATTCCTAGGTTGAGGTCTCTAAATTGCTCAATTAACTCAATCTCTTTCACCATCAACGGGACACTTGTAAGGATTTCCTACTTAGGGCATCAGCTACAACATTAGCTTTACCTGGATGATAGTTTAACCCGAAATCATAATCTTTTAAAAACTCCATCCACCTTCTTTGCCTCATGTTTAGCTCTTTTTGATCAAAGAGATATTTCAAACTCTTGTGATCGGAAAACACCTCAAACCTCACTCGTATAAATGGTGTCTCCAAATCTTTAGAGCAAACACGACAGCGGCTAACTTAAGGTCATGGGTGGGGTAATTTGCCTCATGTGGCTTGAGTTGCCTCGATGCATAGGCCACCACTTGCCTATCTTGCATCAGTACACAACCCAAACCCTTCCTTGAAGCATCACAGTATACTTCGAAAGGCACATTGGGGTAAGGTAATACCAAAATAAGGGTTGAGGTTAGCTTGTGTTTTAGCTCTTGAAAGCTCTTTTCACACTCGGGTCCATGAAGGGGTGTTTTTCTAGTTAGCTTGGTCAGGGGTAGGGAAATCTGGGAAAATCCCTTGATAAACCGACGGTAATAACCAGCTAAACCCAAAAAGCTCCTTAGTTCAGTTACCGTGGTTGGTCTTTCCCAGTTCACGAGTTTCCACCTTACTAGGATCTACAGCAATTCCTTTCTTAGATACTACATGCCCTAAAAATTTCACCCATCCAACCAGAATTCACACTTAGAAAGCTTGGCATATAGTTTCTTTTCCTTCAAGATCTCTAGTACTATGGTTAGGTGACGTTCATGCTCCTTGTGGGTCTTAGAATAGATGAGAATATCATCTATGAAGACAACCACGAACTGATCTAAATAGGTCTAAAGATCCTATTCATGTAATCCATAAAAATTGCTGGAGCATTGGTTAATCCAAAGGACATTACTCCAAACTCAAAATGGCCGTATCGAGTGCGAAAGGCCGTTTTCGGTATATCTTCATCTCTCACTCTAATTCTGGTGGTAACCTGACCTCAAATCAATCTTAGAAAACACTGTTGCACCTTTAAGCTGGTCCATCAAGTCATCTATCCTAGGCAAAGGGTATTTGTTCTTTATCGTCACTTTATTCAATTGCCTATACTCTACACACATCCTCATACTTCTATCCTTTTTCTTCACAAACAACACAAGGGCTCCCTAAGGTGATGCACTAGGCCTAACAAACTTTTTCTCCAATAAATCTTCCAATTGAGCTTTTAACTCGGTCAACTCTAATGGGGACATCCTGTATGGGGCTATGGATATGGGTTCTGCACGGAAGCAATTCTATGGAAAACTCTATCTCTCTTAGGGGAAACTCTGGTATCTCTGGAAATACTTCGGGATAATTTCTTACTATCGGTATCTCATCGATACTTTGCTCAAAGTCCACATCACTAGCGGCTAAGAAAATATAACCTTTATTCTCACCCTTACCAGTCCATTTCCATAGGTTATGTCCAAGACTTATGGGTTTCTTAGGTTCAATAGGAATAGGAAGAAACGTGATGGTTTCTTATCAGGTTAACAGTACACGGTTGGCCTCAAGCCAATCCATGCCAAGAATCACATCTAGACCTCGCATGGGTAAGCAAATAAGATCTAAAACAAAGGATCTATTCTCAATAACAAAATTGCAATCTAAACAACATTTACAAGTCTTAACGGGTTTTCCGTAGGGGTAGAAACAACAAGATCAAAAGGAAGCTCGTCACATGCAAGTTAAGGCTTTTAACACATGAGTGGGAAATAAAAGAATGGGAAGCGCAGAATCATCCAGTACAATTAAGTTTTTACCATACATATTACACTTACCTTCCACAAGATTTGTGACTTCGTCGTTTCTTCGGCATTAACGTAAAGCTCTTCATTGGTATTGCGGCTTGGGGTTGGGGATTGGCGGGTTCCTCTCTCTGCATTCTCGAGAATAGTGGCCTGGCTTTCCACACGGTAGCAAACATTTGTTCCGCTCGACACGGCATGCTTCCATGATTCTTACCGCACTTGGGACAATCCGTGGATGGTGGGTTCGTGGAGGTGCTGCTGGACCTCTTTGTTGTCCTTTCCCCTTGTTGTTGTTATTGTTGTTGTTGTGATTGTTGTTGGGGTTGTTGTTGTAGCGGTTGGTGTTATAGCGGTTGTTGTTGTTGTTTGGCCTTCCTTGTTGAAAGTTCCTTTGTGGACCTTGGGGTCTCGATTGAGGTGGGAATGAGGGTCGATTATGCCTCTTGAATTGCTGACCTTGAGGTGTCAGCTTCTTGGTGATATTATCCGACCTTGAGGTGCTCAAATTTCTCTGCCCTTCTTCAATGATGCGGCATTTGTTAACTAGGATAGAGAAATCCCTAATCTCCAAACAACATTGCATAACTTGGGGAGAAAATTATCATATGATTATGGGGTTTTAGAATCTCCGTCTTTGGCCCTTTCTAAGTTCCGTCTTCGCCTAAGGCTATATATTTAATTCCTGAACCAAATATTAGGGATTCCTACACATATTCATGAATTATAAACCATTTTCCTTGGGTTTAATTATGCTGGAACAGAATTTGCATTTCTTGTATCTAAGTGTTCTAGAATTCTCATTTTAAGTCCTTTCTAGTTACTTGTTCTTTCCTAACTTTCCTAAATCGTTCCTTGCTTCACTCAAACATAATTTTAAACATTTTAACACCATAAAACAGAATTTATACAGTGGCCAAGCACACAAGGCAGAATTAAAATGCAAGCATCATATAATCACATTGATTCATGATTTAAATGCATATAAGTTACTAGTTTTCTCTTGGAATCATTGTAGAACTCAAAACTCTTTTAGAAACCAATTTATCTCATCAATATCATGAAAATACAAGTGAGGTCAGTAGCTAAATTATTTATCTCATAAAATAGTTTTAAAACATAAAATCTTGCTCATAACATTCTTTAAGTACACCTAAGCTTAGAAAAATTTCAAGACATAGGCTATGGGCACATATGATTAGATGAACTCATCTCAAATCCATCATCATCATCACAAGGTCGAAATAGCTTCCTTGGGATGCCTTCATTTTCTAAAACTTTATGTAGGATAATGGGCAAGTCTTTGAGGTGAGGGAGTGGTGGTTTAAGGTTGTTTGTGGTGGATTGTGGTGGTGGAAAGGTTTCTTTGAAGGAGGAGGAAGAAGAATAAGATGAAGAGAACTTTGAGAGAAAATGAGAGAAAATGCAAGAAAACTAAACTTGGTAAAGCTTCTAAAGTGTAACAAAGTTCTTCAAAGCTTGGTATTTATTGAAAATTGAAACATGGAGGCTGATTTGAGGAGGAAGAGGCCGACAGTTTCTTGGCCATTTGGGAGGAAAATATCTCTTGATGGGTATGGGCTTAGGCATGGCAAGCATGGTTGAAAGCATGGTCAAGGTATGGCTTGAGGTATGGCCTTTGGAGTAACATAAAATCAACATGTGACACATTTCTTGGGTATTAATTCGGCTAGATTTCCAGCCAAGGGAGGAGAAGAAATTGCTCATGTAATTGTGGTTTAGTGATGTGTTTAGGTGTTTCTTTTATTAAGGTTTTGATTAGGAGTTTGTAAGAAAGTGTTTAGGTGATGTAATGGTTAATTAAGGTTGTCAAGACTTGCTTAAGGGAGTGATCTTCCTAGATTAACAATTTAAAACCATTCTGTAGTCAAATGAATGTATGGGTACAATTCCTTAATTTAAGAAATTGGAGAGAAAACACTATTCAAGATTCCGTGACTAGGAATCTTAGGAATCTTGAATCAAAAGATGTAATTAGAGTTTAACCAAGCAATCTTAGTTTCTAATTAACCTTAATAAATTATTTTGACTTGAGATTAATAATTGAAATAAATTAATCTTCGATTAAAGCCTAATATTGCTTAGGTTTGCTTAATTACGTCATTAAGCTCACCGTACACTGTTTTAGGGCAAAACGTAATTTTACACTAAATTGCTTGGGACCTCCTGCTGGAACATCAAAAACCACTCATAAACATCATTCCGAACTTCCTGGAAAAGTTCGGGCTCAAACGGCACCTTTACCGCGTGAAACGCTGTAGGGGTATTTTGGTCATTTTGAACCAAAGTTAGAAAATAAGATTTTCACCTTGGATATCAAACATTACAGTTATAATCCCCTTCAAACATTGAGTTGACCTATTCGAGGGCTAAATTGGCTACCCTCAATTCGGGTAAAAATGACCTTAGGGACATTTGATTTGTGCTCAGAAAATAAAGACGTCCAGATAGTGCGGCAAGGGGGATACATAATTATATCTTTTTATGATATTGGAGCTTCGAATTATTTTGTCTTAAAATAATACAATCGAGTGTTACATATATAAAAGATAGATAAAGTTTAATCAATATCTAGTATGTTAAAAGCAATACTTATTTGAAAGGAACATATAAAAGTTTGAATGAAAATTTGTCATTCACAAAGTATGGTAGAATTTCTTCATATAGATATCAAAACAAAATAAAAGAAGATTTGCATTCAATGAATAAGACATCGACAAGAATAACAACCAAAACTAACGCACTCGAAATAATTTATAATAATGTCGATTCTCTTCGTAAATGATTTTCAGAAAGTACAAATTTTAAACTTTAAAATAATTAAAAACAACAATTAACATAATCATGCATTTTAATGAGTTATTAAGAGGTAATAAATCTGAAAGACTAATTATCCAGGTAATTAATCAGTTAAGGTAATCAACTCTTAATTTACCAAGTTGATCTTAATTAATCACACAATTATGATCAAATGAAAATGGGTATTACAATTCTCACCTCCTTAAAAAGAATTTCATCCTCGAAATTCATTACCTAAATAGCTCGACTCCAACTCCCATGTTGACTCTTTTGTTCTCACTGTCCCCAAGCCATTATGACTAATGGTACAATCTTATTCTAATTGCTTGAATCCTCCTTCCACGATCCTCGTGGGTGGCAAGGTAAAAGTCAGTCTTCCCTTAATTGTATTTGTTCTAGTTCTAGCACATGACTAGGATCAGATTGGTATTTTCTCATTTGATAGACATGAAAGACATTATGAAGGTTGGGACAGATTTGGTGGCAAGGCTATCCGGTATGCTACCAACCCAACTCTATCAAGAATTTGGAAGGGACCAAGGAACCTAGGGCTCAATTTTTTGACCCTCATGGCTCTTCCCATGTCTGTCTGGGTGATCCTAAGGAATACATGCTCTTCTTCTTGGAATTCCAGTGGCTTTCGCCATTTATCCGCATAGCTTTTCTCTCGACATTTAGCAGTAAGGATCCTATCCTTAATCCTCTTGATTTGTTCTGTTGTTTCCTTTACAATTTCGGGCCCTAACACGGAGGTTCACGAGCTCATACCAACACAAAGGGAATTGACACATTATTCCATACAAGGCTTCATACGGTGCCATACCGATGCTTGCATGATAACTGTTCTTATATGCAAACTCGATCAATGGTAAGCATTTGTCCGGCTTTCTCTGTCCAAAACACAGGCTCTCAACATATCTTCTAAGGTCCGTATTGTCCTCTTTGATTGCCTATCCGTTTGAGGGTGATAAGCCGTGCTCAAGCACAACTTCGAACCAAATACCTTCTGAAATGCTCCCAAGAAACGTGACGTAAATCACGGATCACGATTCAGATTATCATCGACAGTATCCCATGCAACCTTACAATCTCTTGGATATATAAGTGAGCTAGCTTGTCCAATGAATACGTCGTCTTAATGGATAGAAGTGAGCTGACTTCGTCAGTTGGTCCACAATCACCCATATGGCGTCATGGCCAGCTTGGGTCTTAGGTAGACCCGTCACGAAATCCATTGAGATACTATCCCACTTCCATTGCAGGAATTGACAAGGGTTGTAACATTCAGAGGTTTCTGGTACTCTCTTCACCTTTTGACATACTAAGCACTTGCTCACCTATGTGGCCATGTCTCGCATCAATCCGGGCCACCAAAATATCTTGAAATCGTGATACATCTTGGTGGTACCGGGGTGAATAGTGAATAGTAAAATGACTCTTGTGAGCCTCTTCCAAAATCTTCTTTTGGAGGTCATCATTGGTCGGCACACAAATTCTGCCTTCAAACCTCCATAGTTTATCAGTTCCTAGGGCAAATCCTTTCAACTTTCCTACTTCTATCGCCTCCAAAGTCTCCTTAAACTCCTTATCTTCTTGTTGAGCTCGAGTGATTCTTTCCTTGAAGTCACTCGTCATCCTGAGATAACCCATCCTTATACCTTCAGTGGTTAACGTCATCCCAAATCCAAGTCTCTAAACCTCTTAATCAATTCCATCTCTCTAACCATTATTGGGACAGGTGTAATGACTTCGACTCAAGGCATTAGCCACTACATCAGCCTTCCGGGATGATAGTTTAATCCAAAATCATAATCTTTTAGGAATTCCATCCACTTTCTCCCTCATATTCAATTCTTTTTTATATACTTGAGGCTCTTGTGATCGGAGAACACATCAAACTATACTCCATACAAATGGTGTCTCTACACCTTCAAGGCGAACACTATAGCGCTAATTCTAGGTCATGGGTAGGGTAGTTTGCCTCATAGGCTTGAGTTGTCTAGACGCATAGGCTACAACTCACCTATTTTGCATCAACACACAACCCAAACTTTTCCCCAAGCATCACAATACACCTTAAAAGGTGCATTGGGGTCAAGCAAAACTAACACTTGGGTTGTGGTTAACTTTATCTTCAGCTCCTGGAAGCTCTTTTCACACTCCAGAGTTCATGTAAAAGGAACATTCTTCCTAGTAAGCTTAGTCAAGGGTAACGAAATCTGAGAAAACCCCTTAATGAACCTACGGTAATATGCTAAACCTAAAAAGCTTCGTACCTCCGTCACCGTAGTAGGTCTCTCTCAGCTCATCACAGCCTCTATCTCCTAGGTCTACGCGATACCTCCTTTTGACACCACATGCCCTAAAAATTTTACTTTCTCCAAGCAGAATTCACATTTAGATAGCTTTGCATACAACTTCCTCTCCTTCAAAATCTCTAACACTATCCTCAAGTGATGCTCATGCTCCTCAGAGTTTTCAAATAGATGAGTATATCATCTATGAAAACAACCACGAACTGATCCAGATAGGGTCTAAAAATCCTATTCATGAAGTCCATGAATACAACAGGAGCATTAGTTAAGCCAAATGACATAACTATAAACTCAAAATGGCCATATCGGGTTTGAAAGGCCGTCTTGGGTATATCCTCATCCCTTACCCTAATTTGATGGTATCTCCACCTCAAGTCAATCTTTGAGAGTACCACTGCGCCCTCAACTGATCCATCAAATCATCAATCCTAGGTAAAAGGGTATTTATTCTTCACCATCACTCGATTCAACTGCCTGTAGTTTATGCAAAGCATCATACTCCCATATTTCTTTTTGACAAACAAACTGGGCTCTGAAGGTGATGCACTAGGTCTCATGAACTTTTTCTCTAAAATCTTTTCAACTGGGTTTTCAATTTGATCAACTCTACGGGTGACATTCTAGGGTGCGATAGAGATAGGCCCCGCCCTGGACCAACTTTATAAAGAACTCTATCTCTTTAGAGGGAACTCAGGTATCTATCCGGAAATACCTCAGGAAAGTTTCTTACCACGGGTATATCATCAATGTTCTACTCAAGGTCCACATCGCTAGCGGCTAGGAGAACATATCCCTTACTCTCTTTCCTGTGACAATTGACCTCTATAGCACTTAGGCAAAGACTTAAAGGCTTACTAGGTACATCAGGTATGGGGAAAAGATGACAGTAATAATCCAACAGGACACGATTAGCATAAAGCCAATCCATGCCAAGAATCATGTCTAGACCACGCATGGGTACACATATCAAATCTAAGACAAAGGGTCTACCTTGAGTGATGAGATGGCAATTCGCAACATCTACTTGTCCTGAGAGGATTTGGAGGATGTGGAAACATTGGGTCATAAGGGAGTTCTGACTCATGCAATTGTAAGGACTTGACACTATTTTGTGATATGAATGAATGAGTTGTGCCAGAATCATACATTACAATTTAGGTCCTACCATTCATTTCACACTTACCTTCTATGAGGTCGTTGGACTTTGTTGAGTCTTCCACATTGAGGGTAAAGACTCTCCTTTGGAACTGTGGTCTGGTGGGGCAGGCTCGGATTCCTCCTGGACATTCTCTAGCATAATGTCCTGGCCTTCCGCACTTAAACACACTCCCTGGCCCATCAAGCAAGGTCGATATCCATGTGAGTTCCCACACCTGGGATGATAGAGGAGGTGAGGCTGTGAGGGTGTAATCAGGGCCCTTGGGTGCCTTCCCTTTGGGACCATTTGGTCCCCCATGATGAAAAGTCTTCCTGGGCCTTGCGGCCTGAATTACGGCTTGAATTGTGGCCTAATTGCGGTTTGAACCTTGGAGCTTGCGATGCCAACTTCCTAGTGAAGTTCTAGGCCCTTGACACATTTAGCTTCTTATGGCCATCTTTAATGATACGGCATTTGTTGACTAGGGTAGGAAAATCCCTAATCTCCAAATGTGCAACAGCCACATTGATCTTCGCTTTATCCAGACTTCATCGGCCTGGTTGGATTCGCAGCTCCTTTAAACAATGGTGGGTTTGCCTTGAAAACTCCCGAATTGGGCATGCTCGTGACCTTTGGCATTGTTAGGGCCACATGCAGCTTCGCCCGCGATCCTTCCTTTCAAACATCATTTGCATGGCCCTTGCCATGTCTCCACGGGCTTCGGCGATATCATTGCCCTCTGAGCTTCCTTCTGGGTCCTATTCTGTCGTGGTCGTACCATCGGTTCCTGAGCATACAAAACAACAAAACACTGAGGTGATCAGGCCCAATACTTCATGTTGAGTGAGCTAGTTACCGTGACACATACACATACAGGAAGTCATGCATCTTTATCCTATAGCTTATCTTAAAACAAAGCAGTACACATGACATAACTATTGCATCATGCTCAAGAAGCATGGTCAGTTCAATCCTCAGGCTCCATAAAATCCAAACTCTCTAATATCAAAAAATGTAACACCTTAATATTTAACCAAACACGCCTTGGACGTGTTATAATTAATTACTAGTTGTTACACTTTCGTTTGAGTTTTTATCCTTTAACTTGGAAATACTTTAGTGAAAATACGGGTAAATTTTTTTTTGAACAGTTAAAGCAAAACGTGAGCCGCGTGTATAACTTGGACCCATTATTTACCTATTATAACAACAGGGAAATAAAACTTCTCATAGAGGTGTACAATGTAGGACAACCTTATGAACATAATCACACCATCATATGTGTACATATAGGTAGCACAAGAATTAACTGTTCCATGACTCATGCCAAAACAAACTACTAAGACGGTAATGTGGCCATTAGTAGGGATGGGGCTAGTTACAGTCATCGCAAGAAAACATGAATAGTATATACATAGAAACTAAGATCATCCTACTAATGTCACTCTCGAGAGTGAGGAAGCTAGCTAGGTGAGCGAGCGAGGTCAAAGGGGTAGAGTCGACCCACAGGGTGAACATGGGCTCCCTACGTGGATGGGTGGGCCTCTAGCGGCTTGTGGGACTCTCCTCATAGGCTACATCAGTGGCCTCTCTATCCCTTCCACTTCCTACATCTCTGGGAACGGTGGGAGAACGCCTGAAGAATGGGAAAGAGATTCCTCGCAGGTCTGACTCTGGCACAGGAGGTCGAGGCGCATAAAACGGGAAGTCATGGGTGGCTGATGCAATAGTGTGGCCATGAGGAGGGCTAGGCCGCTAGGTACGCGACGGGCACGGTCAAAAGCAAAGTCATCAGTAAAAGGAGTGTTGGTGGAGAACCAAAAGCTAGTAACTAAATGTGTGAAAGGACGGTCCAGGAACATGAACGGACGGACGTGCATTGACCCACAAAGTGATAGGACTGGTTTGTAGGGTCAAAATTCAACTCCCAAGTGGGAGCTTCAAGGTAAATTCTGAATGTGGCCATTGTCCTTTGGAGACAAAATAGAAATTAATAACTGATCTAAATAATCAGGAGGACTCTTGTCTCCTGTCATATGTCATCATTTTCATCTTCAGGAACCTCGGGTTTCATTATGAAAACAATGGACACAATAACGTTCATTTGTTAAGTTTAAAAGCGTTAGCCGAGGTCCGTGTCTTTTAACATGATTCTTAATGCTATGAGTGCATCATATCTCATCATAAATGCATGTGAATGTCATGTGAACACATATCATGATAATCATAATAAATCAATATGGCATAAAGAACATGGCTACCATAACTTGATCTTTCCTCTTTAATAATCTTAGGTGACTTAACTCTCAGTTCCTACTAAGGGCCACCCTACTACTCTATTCTCTTAAGAGTTCTAGGTTATGAGCTCATACATAACTAGTCGTCACTAGTCTATACTTATCGTCTTGATAAGCTAATTCCGACTCCCTGAGTACGGGGTAGGGGCATAGGATCACCTTTCATAACCATTAATTCCTGGAGTCTAAAGGAGTCCCTTATTGGATCACCTCTTATAACCATTAATTCCTGAGTCTAGAGGATCATTTCCATGTGTCTTATGTCACTGGTTAATCTTAGCATATTATCAAGAGATGCAATATATGAACATATAATCATAGCCATCATCATAACTTATGAATTAACATTTTATGTACAAAATAAAGAATTAAGGAAAAGTCAAATAATAATAATAGTAAAGAAAAGGAGAATAAAATTTTAGGAAAAATTAATTTTGGCTTGATAGCTATTAGCTACGCCGACATATCCCCTGGTGCAATGAGGAACTCAAAGCCACGTCGTTCTCTATAAAATATTTATCAGTTGATTGAGTTTATTTTTTTGAAAAGAAATTAAGAATATCAAATTGTCGACCTGGATCACTAAGCACCAATAGAAAGTAATTGGCATCACATTGCAGAACACATGTAGGCCCATAATAATGTTATAATTATAAGCGAAAACAACATATATAATGTTCAGTCAAGCAATCCTTAATCATATCGTAGCATAACCTTGTGCAAGTATATGTACTGGCTAAAATAACAAAACAATTAATACTTAATAGTATATCCTTTAAATAATGCTACAATTAAAATATGCCAATAAGTATAATAATGTTGCTACCACAACCAAGTATACATCGTATACAATAAACAACAGTGCAAGATTAATCAAATGGTCAAATGAGTACAGAACAAGTGGAGAGAATAATGAAAATTATTAAAAGTTGAATTGAGCCTAAAAATTAAACAACATCCAGATATCTTTGTTTATTTTTTTTATTTTATTTATTATTATTATTATTATTATTAGTATATTTATTATCACTATTATTATGATCAAAATTATCAAAATCCTAAGAGGCTAAAAAAATGAGCCCAAATAAAAAGTCAAGAAACTAAACTAGAAGACTTGAATCCCCTCTAAAAATTTTAAAAACTCAAACCCAAAAAAAAATAAGGCCCATCAGTCCACAAAAAACAAAAAAGGAAAACAAAAAGGGAAAGGAGGGAAGCGGCTACACACACTTAGAACTCTCTCTATCACTCACACACCACACACGACACACACTCATAACAAAATAATTAACCCACTTACACACAACTCAACTCACCCATGCACACACACACACACACACACACACACACAAGGCACGGATTTAGAGAGAGAGAACGAGAGAGCGACTAGAGAGAAAGAGAGAGCGGACATGAGAGAGAGAGGGGTGAGGCCGCGGGAAGATGAGAGGACACTACCGCGGTGTCCATGGTGGCGGTGACGCACGGCTAGGTGGGGAAAGAGAGGCTCGGGGAGAGGCCAATTTGCCGTGGGGAGGATGTGGCGTGGCTGAGGACCGAGAAAGGTAAATCGGTTGAGTAAGGAGTGGCTCCATCACGGCTTGCATGCGGTGCTTGGTTGAGCTCAAGGGAGAGGGAGAAGGTCGATGGTGGAGATCGAAGGCAGGAGCAATGGCTCACTGATGCCGGCGATGATGCATGCGTAGAAGGAGTAGAGGCCATGTGACTACGAAGAGGGAAGGAAACCTTGGTGGTGGCACCCGGAGTAGCTCCGTGGCTCCCCTCTTTTCTGCTCTTTACATATGTTGGATCTATGATGGTTTAATTGTGATTTCTCTTGGGCTTAAAATGGAATGGGATTTGCTTGGTTTTTGATTTGTTATTTTTCTCATCTTCGTTCATGGTTTGGGATTGAAATGATTGGGTTGTTTTGATGTTGCCGTGGCTGGTAGGTTACAGTGATGATAATGGGAGGATGATGATGGTTCAATGGTGGCTAGAATGGGAAGTGCTAGTGGTGCTAATGCTGATGGAAGGGTGGCGGCAACATCACCATGGGAGAGTGATGCCGCCTTCTCTCCCTTTTTGTTTTCTGTTTTGCGCTTGTGTTGTTGGTTTTTCTTTTCCTGTGATTTTCTAATTTGGCTTATAATTTATGGGTCTTGCATGACTGGTTTTTGGATGATGATTTGAGTGTTGTTCTAAATATTGTTTCTTTTGGCTGGGGTTTGATAATTTTGTTTGTAGAGGGAAATTTTGGTTTGTGTTTGTTCATGGTTTAAGGACACTATATTTGCTAGGGTGAGGAATGGATTCCTGAATCAAGTTAGTTTTTAAAAGAAATTAAATGGCAAATGAGACACTAAAAATATAGGATGAATTGAATTTTGATTTCTTACTTCCCCTTGTGTTTTGATCTCGCCTTGACTGACTCTATATGGTTTCTTTTCTTTCAACAACTAGAATTGAAATGCTGATGATGTAAGTGAGGTGATAGGGAAGAGGTTAAAAGTTGATAGATAATGAAGATGGGTACAGGGTTAGATCCTTCCTAATAGGTTCATGGCATGCTCCTCAAATACTCATGCTCCCCTTACTTGTTTTGATAATTAATCTTTGATCCCATGCTACTCATGGAATGGGGAAGAACCCACACTAACTTGTCTTTCATGCCTCGCATTGCCAAATATTCCATTAGCTAAGCAATAGAGCCCATCCTCATTGGGGAGTGTAGAGGAATGTCGTGTCCACCCCTTCTTGTTTTCTTTTTGTAACTTAATGTCACTCCTATCATTCTGTGAAGGGGAAGTCAGGAGATGGGAACAAATGTTGCATTATGGCCCTCTATTCTCTGGAAAAAAATTTTTAATGGAGTATTCCTTTAACCGCATGATATAATGTTTTATGTCTTAAAGCTAATTTAACTTTTTTATTGCTATTTGGCGAATATCTTCTTGTTATATGGCTGATTTTTGTTTGCATTATAGGTATAGTAGATAGTGCGGCAAGGGGATACATAATTATTTCTTTTTATGATATTGGAGCTTTGAATTATTTTTGTCTTAAAATAATACAATCGAGTGTTACATATATAAAATATAGATAAAGTTTAATCAATATCTAGTATGTTAAAAGCAATACGTATTTGAAAGGAACATATAAAAGTTTGAATGAAAATTTGTCATTCACAAAGCATGGTAGAATTTCTTCATATAGATATTAAAACAAAATAGAAGAAGATTTGCATTCAATGAATAAGACATTGGTAAGAATAACAACCAAACCAATGCACTCGAAATAATTTATAATAATGTCGATTCTCTTCATAAATGATTTTCAGAAAGTACAAATTTTAAACTTTAAAATAATTAAAACAAGAAATAACATAATCAGGAATTTTAATGAGTTATTAAGAGGCAATAAATAAAACTAATTATCCAGTAATTAATCAGTTGAGGTAATCAACACTTAATTTGACCCAGTTGACTTAATTAATCACAAAATTAAGATCAAATGAAAATCGAGGTATTACAATTCTCCCTCCTTAAAAAGAATTTCGTCCTTGAAATTTGTTACTTGTAAATAGCTCCGGTCCTGGAACTTCATTTTCGACTCCAACTCCCACGTTGACTCTTCTGCTCTTCCTCCCAAGCCACTCTGACTAACGATCCAGTCTTATTTCTCAACTGCTTGAATCCTCCTGTCCACGATCATCGTGGGTGGCAAGGTAAAAGTCAGGTCTTCCCTTAACTGGATTTGTTCTAGTTCTAGAACATAACTAGGATCGGATTGGTATTTTCTCAATTGAGAGACATGAAAGACATTATGAAGGTTGGATAGATTTGGTGGCAAGGCTATCCATATGCCATCGACCCCAACACTATCAAGAATTTGGAAGGGACCAAGGAACCTAGGGCTCAACTTTTTGACCCTCATGGCTCTTCCTATCGTAGGGGTGATCCTAAGGAATACATGCTCTCCTCTTGGAATTCCAGTGGCTTTCGCCATTTATTCGTATAGCTTTTCTATCGACTTTGAGCAATAAGATCCGATCCTTAAACCTCTTGATTTGGTCCATTGTTTCCTTTACAATTTCGGGCCCTAACACAGTGGGTTCACCGGATCATACCAACACAAGGGATTGACACCTTCTTCCATACAAGGCCTCATACGGTGCCATACCGATGCTTGCATGATAACTGTTGTTATATGCAAACTCGATCAATGGTAAGCATTTGTCCCAGCTTTCTCTTTGGTCCAAAACACAGGCTCTCGGCATATCTTCTAAGGTCTATATTGTCCTCTCCGATTGCCCATCCGTCTGAGGGTGATAAGCCGTGCTCAAGCACAACTTCGAACCAAATGCCTTCTGAAAAGCTCCCCAAAAACGTGATGTGAATCGCGGATTATGATCCAAGATTATCGTCGATAGTATCCCATGCAACCTTACAATCTCTTGGATATATAAGTGAGCCAGCTTGTCTAATGAATACATCATCTTAATGGCTAGAAAGTGAGGTGTAACATCCTCCCAAGTACAACCCCATTCTTAAGCCAGTTATCATACTTGAGAGTTGTTACTTGTTAATTAGCGGACCTTTCTTAATTATCTATAGCAAGCTCGATTTACGTGCAAAATAACTAAGCGTAATTCTATTAAAACATATTACAAGTAAACACCATATTCGTTGAATACACAACTAAAATACAAAAGGAAGCTCCTCTATGAGCTTTAGAACATGTTTGTCCTCAAATACATTTACATACATTTTCCATCCCACTAAGTACAACAGAATAAAACAGTAACTACTATACTGTTGCGGTTCCACATTCCTTTGCGTAGCAGCATCATGATCCTCTGGCTTAACCTGGAGGCGACAATGAAGCACAAACCATAGGGGTGAGAATTTTAAAATCCTCATAGAAAACTCCCCAATCACAATCATAATGTCATCGTCATCGCCCAAGCCACTTCGGTTTATTCAGGAAAACTGTGATCATGCAATATATTCTAAAGGTTCATTTTAAAGTTTCAAAATCATCCTTCCGAAGTGGGTAGCTTTTAACAATCAATCAGTACGTGTACATATATCTAGAAGCTCAAACACATAGTAAGTAAATCTACTTAAAGGATTTCATACGATATGGATGATGCATGTGTCAAATACAGTAAAGTTATCTCAAAGTGACCTGGTTTTCATCATGGCCATAGAAAGCCAATTAGTGCATTTTTCTCTTTTCATTGACATAGGAAAGACTTAGTTTATACCTAACGGGTATTTTCAATGGACAACTCCACAATAGATCCGTTTATACCCAACGGGTATGTATGGTGGATCACACCACACAAGGGAAATAGACTGCTTGTAGGACTGAGCTCATCCTATACGTGGTCATTGAACTTCATTTACCATTTCCGAATCCACACAGATCTCTCCTAGCTGATACATCTACCGACTCAAAATAAATTTTGGGAAGTTACTACTTTCGCCTTCCCTCATTTAATCTAAGTCTTGTTTCTATTTTGTCTTTATGTCAGAATATGCACGATTGAAATTTATATATTCTCTTTTTAACTCATGCACAAGCCATATATAGGCATTCATTTATAGTAAAATTCTCATTCTTTTCTCACACTTCAATCTTTAAAGTCTATGGCATGCATTTATGTGTCAAAAGTCACATGGCCAAACACTTAATATCAAATACTCATGTCATACTAAAACCCAAAGTGCCATTACTTCATCAATTCGAAGCATTGTGGCATTTCTAGCAAAATGGCAGAATTTACACCATTGTACCACAAATTACGTTGCCCATAAAACAATCAATTCAAAGGCTATAAACATTACTCAAGACACTTTAATGTGCCCACAAGGTCCCATAAAAATTTCAACACAAACGGAGCTCTAACTCTTTCAATAAATTGTACAAATTTAGTGGTCAGGGACCACCAATTCAGGAGACCAACCTAATTCTTACCTAGAAAATGATTGAACTAACTCACAATAAAATTTACAGGGACACTTCAATATGTTATTAACTTTGGGTAAAAATTTCAAAGGTTTATTCAATCATTTGCTATGGTAATCAAATTGGATAATTTTATTACTCCAGTTTCAACATTTAAGGCAGCATCTATACAATTTTGGTTACTGATTTTAAAGCAGTTTAACCCAAAATTAGAACCCAAGAAAATTCATGGGACTCGTTCAAGATGTTAACTAGGACATATAATTTTTTTAGCTCATGAAAATGACAAAACATGCCCAGAAAAATTGTGATCATACACTGCCTACAAACCCGAAAATCCGCAGTATAGACCAAAATCCCTTTTGACAAAAATGGTTTTTAACATCATCCAAACATCCCACCAAAATTCATACATCAATATTTATGTAATATCAGCCAATAAAACTAGAAATTCCCAGCTCAATCAATCAGAAAATTTCAAAGTAAATTTTGAAAGGAAAGTGGATAATAAAGCCCTACTTGGCTCTTGGAAGTTTTAATCCTTGTTCTTGGCTTTCCTTCAAGAGTTCTCCACCCAATGATTGATCAAACCATCTTAAATCCTCTTCTAACCAAGCAAACAGCAACAAGATTATTGATATGATGAGGTGAGAATTTGTTAGGAAGAGTTGATTCAAAGATTCCAAGAGGTAAGTTGGTATTTGTGCTTAAATCATGGATTCTTGATGTTGTGACATGAGGTTTCTATTTGATTCATGGTATTTTTGGTGAAGAAGAAATGAAGGTGGCTGTAAAATGGCATGGCCAACTTGAAGAAGAAAAATGCCATGATATTTTTATTTTATTTTATTTATGTTAAGATAATGAATTAATTATGAAAATATTTTTTTCTTAAAGATAAATATTGTAATTTGTAATCCTCTTATTGGTCCATTGTAAAGGCAATGGTGTGGCTTCTTCTAAGCCACACACTTGTCTCATGAGGTGTCTAACTTACATGTAAGTTTTAACGGTGTAAGAAACTACACGTAATTAACCGAATGGCAAAAACACTATACGGGAAATCAAACATTACCCGAAAATTAATTCTAAGTATAAAATTATCATTCCCACCTATTTCTAACCTTATTCCCATGTTTTCCTAATTTCGGAGCACCTCTGGGCCCGAATCAGTTTTAGCTTAGGCGGGCCTATGGGGCCCACAAGGTTACTATTACCCAGGCCCAGGAAATTTTCTTTTTGATATGTCCGTTGGGCCACTTTGATCGTTGCTAAACTATTATATTTTTAAAATTATGACTAACAAAGCTCAAATTAATTTTTAAATAATTTTCAGGGTGTTACAACTGACTTCGTCAGTTAGTCCACAATCACCCATATGGTGTCATGGCCAGCTTGGTCTTAGGTGGACAATCCCGAAATCCATTGAGATATTATCCCACTTCCATTCGGGAATTGACAAGGGTTGTAACATTTAAGGTTTCCTGGTGCTCAATCTTCACCTTTTGACAACTAAGCATTGCTCACCCATGTGGCCATGTCTTGCTTCATCGGGCCACCAAATATCTTCTTTAAATCGTGATACATCTTGGTGGTACCTGGGTGAATAGTGAAATGGCTTTTATGAGCCTCTTCCAAATCTCTTCCGAGGTCATCATTGGTCGACACACAAATTTTGCCTTCAAACCTCCATAGTTTATCAGTTCCTAGGGCAAATCCCTTCAACTTTCCCTTTTATCGCCTGCAAAGTCTCCTTAAACTCCTTATCTTCTTGTTGAGCTTGAGTGATTCTTTCCTTGAAGTCACTTGTCACACTAAGATAACCCATCCTTATACCTTTAGCGGTTAACGTCATCCCCAAATCTAAGTCTCTAAACCTCTTAATCAATTCCATCTCTTTAACCATCATTCAAGACAGGGTGTAACGACTTTCGACTCAAGGCATCAGCCACCGCATCAGCCTTCCGGGATGATAGTTTAATCCAAAATCATAATCCTTCAGGAATTCCATCCACCTTCTCTGCCTCATATTCAATTCTTTTTTATAAAGAGATACTTGAGGCTCTTGTGATTGGAGAACACCTCAAACTTTACTCTATACAAATGGTGTCTCCACACTTCAAGGCGAACACTCCAGTTGCTAATTCTAGGTCATGGGTAGGGTAGTTTGCCTCATGGGGCTTGAGTTGTCTAGATGCATAGGCTACAACTTGCCTATTTTGCATCAACACACAACCCAAACTTTTCCCGAAGTGTAACGCCCAGATTTATTCCTGTTAAGTACAAATGACCGAAATGCCCTTGAGGTCATTTTTATCCTAATTAAAGGACAGTTGCCCCGGCAACCCTCAAATGGGTCAACTCAATGTTTAAAGGGGATTATGTTGTTATGAATGATATCCGAGGTGAAATCTCGTTTTCTAACTTTCAGCTCAAAATGACCAAAATACCCTCCTGTGTCTACACGGGTAAAAGGTGCCGTTTGAGCCCGAATTTTTCAAAAAGTTTAGAATGATGTTTTTAAGTAATGTTTGATGTTTAGTTGGGCTGGAAGGTCCCGGCCGTTTAGTGCAAAATTACCATTTTGCCCCTAGAACAGTGTACAGTGAGCCTAATGACGCAATTAAGCAAACCTAAGCAATATTAGGCTCTAATCGAAGATTAATTTATTTCGATAATTAATCTAGAGTCAAAATGATTTATTAAGGTTAATTAGAACCTAAGATTGCTTAGATAAACTCTAATTGCATTCTTTAATTCAAGATTCCTAGTCATGGAATCTTGAATAGTGTTTTCTCTCTCCAATTCCTTAAATTAAGGAATTGTGCCATACCCATTTGACTAAGAAAATGAATTTAATTTGTTAATCTAGTATGACCACTCCCTAATCAAGTCTTGACCTTCCTAATTAACCAATTACCTCACCTAAACACTTCCTTACAACTCCTAATCAAAACCTTAATCAAAGAAACACCTAAACACACCATTAACCCACAATTAGATGAACTAATTTTCTCTCCTCATGGCCTTAAGGTGGCCGGCCACTTCCCCTCCATAGCCCATCATGTGTTGTTTCAATTACACTCAAGAGCCATACTTCAAGCCATGCTTTGCCCATACCTCACCATACCTTCAACCATGCCTACAACCATACCTTTGTAAGAGATATTTCTTTCTTCTTCCTCCTCAAATGTGGGGTTCCCTCCCCCCTTGGAAGCCTCATTGTTGAAAATTTCTATAAATACCAAGCCTTGATGAACCTTGTCACATTTTGGATCATTTGTTAAGTTTACACTTCTTCAAAAATTCTCTCATTTCTTCTCAAACTTCCTCACTTGGCTGATTTCTTCCTTCAAGTTTCAAGAGGATTTTCTTTCTCCATTTCATCAAGAACTCAAGCTTTCTTTCATATCTCTTCAAGACTTCTTAGGTAGGGGTTATGTTTTAATGTTTTGCTTGTGTTCTTCAAGAAAAGTTCTAGTTTCTCTTGGTTTCAAATCCTTTTTCCTTTCCTTTTTCATTTCGGCCAAGAGGCCTTTCATAAAGAAAACATGAGCTTGATGATGAGGTTTCAAGATAATGACTTGTTGTTGTCATGTGAGAAACCTCTAAAGCTTGAAACAACTTGGTCTTGGACCATACATGCTTGTGTTCCTTTCTTTTCCTTGGTTTTATTTTGATCCTTTTCCTTTGTCTTTGAAAGATTTTCGGTTCCTTTTCTTTTATTTGAATAAAGTTTGTAAATATGTCAAGTAGATCACAAAAGTTTTGTTAAGAAAAGTTAATCCTATGTTTTCAAAGAGCTCTAAGCTTACCCTTGCCAACCTTAAAGTTGGTCGGCCGTTCTAAGAGTTTACTCTAGATTGAAGCCCATGAGCAATAAAATAAAGAATATGAGTAGTTCTATTTATGTTTGTTTTGTTAAAGTGTTGGTGTTTGTTTTAATCCATTTCTTGAGCTTGATGATGAAGTTCAAACCAAAGACTTCCTTGAAGACTTGGTGTTAAGAACTCTAAAGCTCATCTTCCATTGTTAAGATACATGTTGGGTTAAGGCTATTGATGTTCCTCTAAAGTCTTGTAAGAGCTCTAGTTAAGATAAAAATAAGTTGCATTCATGTTTAAGTTTATGTCTTGCATCTCATGTTTATTTTGATGCCATCACTAATTTCACAAGATAAATGAATGAACTTGCATTACCATATTTAAATTCCTAAGCTTGCATTTCATGTTTATATTTCAAGTCATCACTTAATCCTTAAAGATAATAATGAGGTTGCATCTCATATTTATTTTATGCTCTCACTTTACTTTCTAATGAAGAGTAAAATAAAGTGCATAGCATGTTTAAGATTATGTTATCACCTAAATACTCTAGAGCTCAAAGACTTGCCCTAAGTATCTTCAAAGGGGAAACTCTAATCAAAAGAAATGGATGTGTTTTAGTATGATTCAATGATGGTTTGATTTTGTAAAATGTATGGATGATTTCAGGAAAATGTTGGAAAAACGTTTTATGAGGTCTCAAGGTGTTTAAATAGTTTGGAATGTGTCAAAAATCATGTTTTCTCAAATTCCGGAGGTTTGGTAATCGATTACTAGCCATGTAATCGATTACCAGAGATTTTTGAAGGACTTTTGGTTTGGTAATTGATTACCAGAGGCAATGTAATCGATTACACGGCTATTCTTCATGCCCAGAACCTCTTTGAAACTCTGTAATCGATTACCTGATAGTGTAATCGATTACCCCTATGTTCTTTATTTTTCGGAATAGATTTAACCCTAAGTAATCGATTACCATCCTATGTAATCGATTACCCTTGTTTTGAACCCAGAATGAATTTAGCTCCTGGTAATCGATTACTAGGAACATGTAATCGATTACCAAAACACTTTTTGCTCCTGAAAATGTCCAAGAGAAAACTAGCAACTTATGTGCACTTATAACATGAGTTTGTGTGATTATGTGTGGTGAACATTTTTGGTTTTTGTCTTATCCTTGTGGCCACTGTATAAATTCTGTTTGAGGAGTTAGAATGTGTAATGTTATGCTTGAGCAAAGTGAGGAACATTTTGGAAGATTGGAAAGACTAAACAAATAGAAGGAATTGGAACTAGAATCTTAAAGCACTTAGACACAAGAATAATAACTTATTCAAGCATAATTGAGCTTAAGAAGATGATACATAATTGGTATCTATGCCTAGGAGTTGAACATAGAACTTTAGGCCAAGATATAACTTAGAAAAGAGTTTAAGGCATAGATTCTAGGATCCCCATAGTGGAATAAATGATCTTGATGAGTAATCTATATAATGCTGTTGGATGAATTAGTGAGCATAATGTTAGAAGAATTATAAAGAACAAACCTCCTAGATAGGATAAAGACTTGCAATGGGTGATAAGATTACTAGAAAAAAGATTCAAGACCCGTAAGGGCCAAAGCATAAGACACCATGAGATAGGAGGTGTGATGTGAGCATGAGAACGAGAGAGTATATTCTTAATGACGTGAATATGATTACATTTCAAATATGAAACCTTATATGAATAAGTGATATGTTGATATGATGAAGTGTTGTGCCAAGTGTTTAAGATGCATGAGGTTTCGAAATATGAATGAGATTGAGGAATATGCTCATGTGAACTAGAAAGTTGTTAATTTGAGAAAGTTCCATGAAAATGATGCATGTGATTGAGATTATGTGGCATGACTCAAATTTGAGGAAATTCGGAGAGTAGGTGTTATGCGTCGAATTTCCATCAAATTGAGAGACATAAGAAAGTTTTTGAGAAATATGATGTTTAAGGTGACACACCGAGACGTACTTTTCTCTCATGAGAGAAGGTAAAACCGTGAGGGCATAGACATTAGCTTGCCAAAGCGGGCAAAGTCGCTGGTCTTAACCAGTCGATGTGTTTCGAATAAGGAAAAAGTCCCATGATGGGTGATCCTTAGGCCCCCTACCTGCTCTGGAGTCGGGATTATTATGATAATTATGATTATGTTTATGATTCGCTTATCAAGAGGATAAGTAAGAACTAGTGACGACTAGTTAAGGTATGAGCTCATAGCCTAGTTTAAGGGGTGCGGTTACTATTATGTTTGGTGTCACAAGATTGAGATGAAGGAATGATGTTCAAAGGAAAGTTTCATGCCACTTAAATGTTGTTTGATTATTGTTTGGTTTGCTTAAAGACTGCCATGCATCCATGAACTATTATGTTGCATACATGCATTAAAAATCATTATAAAAGACATGGACCTTGGATAAATATCTTTTGTGAAAACTTCATAATGAACCTATGCATGCTTAACCTTTTCATAATAAACCCAAGGTTCCTGGGACGTAACGATGACATAGGATAGAGGTTTCCCTCCTGAGATTCTTTAGCAAGATTCTCACCCTCTCTCTCTTTTCTCTTTTCGTTACGTCTTCAGACATCGATGGCGTCGTTCATGATTTTCATTGACCCACCCATGGGAGGTGCACTATGACCCGAGCATCAGTCTACCACTTCAAGGGTCATTGTGAGGTGCGCGTTTTTGCATACGTGGGACGTCCTTTTGCTTCCCCGTCTCCAGCTATCGCTTCATCCGACTTCACCCTTTGGCGATGACTTGATCTTTGAGAGGACGCGACCCAGAGACGGTAGAACCGTCATGCCGTCCTTCTTCGTCGAGGTACGCGGATCTGCTTAGTGTGTTCCCGTCTTCGATCGGAGGCCGATCCTTCGGAGGGCTCTTCCCTGCGTTCCTGTGGATCTCGGTGGAGGTAGCGAGGACACGGTCACCGCGAGGCATGCGAGGCACGTTCAACGCTCGAGGCGACACGACGCGGAGGCATGTTGTTCCCTCGATTCCCATGCCTAGATCTCGGCTCATTGGGCTACATCCAAGGAGCTTCGTAGTCGTGGGCTACATCCCCATCCTGGGTCAGCGTCACCAGTAGGCTTGGAGTGTGAGGGTAGTGATAGTTGGGTGTTTATCTTTTGGGATATACCATGTACTTGCCTTTATTTTTTCCTTTCCGTTGATATATTCCAGTTTCTATGTCCTAAGCTCTGCCCACTATATGGGTAAGACTTTATGCTTTCCTTTATATTTCTATAGTGATGTACTAAACTATGTTAATTAATATTATGAGAAATGTTTTCATGATTGATGTGTTCTTTATGGCTTTTGAATTGTATGATTTATTCTTCCGCTTCATGTTCCATTTATGTCATGCGCAATGGCTCGCACTTTGTTTTACGTGTTTCTTTTCAAAAAAAAAAAAAATTACCTATTTCCGCTAAGTTATTTCTAAAAGAGTTTTTTTTAAGGAAGTAACGACTAATAATTAATCTTGATACATCCTAGGCGTATGGGTTAAATATTAGGGTGTTACAAGAAGCATACAATACACCTCAAATGGTGCATTGGGGAAAAACTTGACTGGGGTTGTGGTTAACTTCATCTTCAGCTCCTAGAAGCTCTTTTCACACTTCGGAGTTCATGTAAAAGGAACGTTCTTCCTAGTAAGCTTAGTCAAGGGTAACGAAATCTGATAAAACCCTTTAATGAACCTAGGTAATATCTTGCTAAACCTAAAAAGCTTCGTACCTCAATCAGTAGTAGGTCTATCCAGCTCATCACAACCTCTCTCTTCCTAAGTCTCCGGATCCCCCTTTGACACCACATGCCCTAAAAATTTTACTTCCTCAGCCAGAATTCACACTTAAAGAGCTTTGCATACAACTTCCTCTCCTTCAAAATCTCTAACGCTTCTCCTCAAGTGACGCTCATGCTCCTCACGAGTCTTCAAATATATGACTATATCATCTATGAAAACAACCACGAATTGATCTAGATAGGGTCTAAAAATCCTATTCATATAGTCCATGAATACAACAGTAGCATTAGTTAAGCCAAATGACATGACTGTAAACTCAAAATGGCCATATCGGTTTGAAAGGCCGTCTTGGGTATATCCTCATCCATTACCCTAATTTGATGGTATCTCGACCTCAAGTCAATCTTGAGAGTACACTGCGCCCTCGCTGATCCATCAAATCATCAATCCTAGGTAAAAGGGTATTTATTCTTCACCATCACTCGATTAGACCATGTAGTTTATGCAAAGCCTAATACTCCATCTTTCTTTTTGACAAACAAACTGGGCTACCCAAGGTGATGCACTAGGTCTCATGAACTTTTCTCTAAAAACTCTTCTAACGCTTTGATTCGATAATATGGGTGACATCTATAGGGTGCTATAGAGATAGGCCCTACCCTGGACCAACTTATAGAGATTTATCTCTTGGAGGCAACTTAGGTATTCATTCGGAAATACCTGGGAAAGTTCTTATGCGGGTATATCATGATGTTCTTCTCAAGGTCCACGTTGCTAGCGGCTCAGAGAACATATCCCTTACTCTTTTTCGTGATAGTTGACCTCTATAGCTCTTAGGTAAAGACTTAAAGGCTTACTAGGTACATTAAGGGGAAAAGATGATAGACTTTGTGTAACAATCCAACAGTACACGATTAGCATAAAGCCAATCCATGCCAAGAATCATGTCTAAACCACGCATGGGTACACATATCAAATCTAAGACAAAGGGTCTACCTTGAGTGATGAAATGGAAATTCGGGCAACATCTACTTGTCCTTAGATTTCCGGTAGGTGTGGAAACAATGGGTCATGGGGAGTAACTCATGCATTTGTAAGGACTTAACACTATTTTGTGATATGAATGAATGAGTTGTGCTAGAATCATACATTACAATTAAGGTCCTATCATTCATTTCACACTTACCTTCTATGAGGTCGTTGGACTTTGTTGAGTCTTCGCATTGAGGGTTAAAAACTTCCTTGGAGTTGTGTTCAGAGTTCTCTCAAAATGCCAGGTATCAAAATTCCTCCAGACATTCTCTAGCATAATGACCATGCACTTCCAAGGGCTGGAATACAGCATGGCCCAGTACAGACAGAGGTGGATCTCCATGTGAGTTCCCACACTTGGGGCATGATAGAGTAGGTCAGGTTGTCAAGATTCATTGGGGCCCTATTGGGGTGCCTTCCTTTTGGAGCCATTCAATCCCCCATGATGAAAAGTCTTCTTGGGGCCCTACAGCCTGAATTGTGGCATGAATTGTGGTTTGAACCTTGGAGCTTTAATCCCAGCTTCCTAGTGAAGTTCTCGGCCTTTGACACGTTGAGTTCTTGTGGCCATCTTTAATGATCCGACATTTGTTGACTAGGGTAGGAAAATCCCTAATCTCCATATGTGCAACGCCATATTGATCTAAGGACTTATCGGCTTAATACTAACACACTTTTCAGAACCCGTAAAGATCCCTTTAAAAGATCCTCGAAAACTTAATTAGCTCAGCTCAAACTTTGTCATGTCCTACGCAATCTAATTCCGTCTTTAGAGTTCAGCTGCATGACATCCACATCCTTGGCATTCCTCATTGATGTTGGAAAGTACTTCTCATGAAGCAATTCTTGAACATCTCCAATTAATCAGGGTACCCGATCTAGCGGTCTTGAGTGCGGTCCACCAAACTTGACATTCTACCTCTTAACATAAAAGTAGCAAAAGTTACCTTTTGTTCTCGTGTAGGTGATTACTAAAAGATCTTCTCATAGTCTTAATCCACTCATCGGTTGGTTGGGATTTGCAGCTCCCTTAAATGACGATGGGTTTTGTAACATCCTAGTTTTCTTTACAATATTAATTGAGGAAACTAAATGGGGATATTGAATTTGACAAGAACAATTGTGATGAGAATGACTCCATGAGGGAGTACAAAAAAAAAATGTGAATAGTACTGGGGCCAGGCAGTAGGGAACAGCCGAACTCTGGGATTAGACAAGAGTGGAACAAGAAAATATGAAATAAGATTAGGAATGTGTGGGAACGATAATTTTATACCTAGAATTAAATTTCAGATAATATCGGATTTAGATCAGGTACGGCGTTTACCCGTTCGGTAGAATTTCGGTGTGTGGTTTTTAACACCAAACAACATTTCCATCACTACAACTAAACAATATCCCCCAAGTTAAGACAAGTGGAAGGCTAGGATTCAATCTTGGAATCCAAGATCAAATCCTAGCCATCCATCATAGCCTAGTCACCAAGTCATCATGATTTTTAACAAATATCTTACCTTGCATTTATTACAAGCCTAATCACTTGATCTTTTTAACCAAGCTAATCATGAACTCGGCCTTCAAGGAGAGAACCAGAGGAAGAAGTGCCTCCATAGCCAAGAGCTTCATCTTGTGTTCATCTCACAAAAACCCTAGCTTAGAATCATCAAAACCCAAATCTTCCTTCACAAAAATTGATCTACACTTCCACCTCTACAATTATAACCGATTGAAATTTCAAGAACCCATCCTTCTTGCACATCCATCAGTGATCAGAGGAGGGTTTGAGGTTGTGTGGGGAGTTTTGGTTGTGAAGAAATCACAACTTGAAACAAGCTAGAGATAGAGACTCCTGCACCTTCAGAGTAGGGTTTTCTGCTGCCTTTTTGTGGAATTTTTCAATTCTGTTTTGGCTTGCCCTAATTCCAAAATTTGATGATTCTGATGGTTAACATATTGATATTGATGTATGAATTTTTGTGTTGTGTTTGGATGGTTTTAAAATGGGTTTTCTCTCAAGTGAAATTGGAACTAGGTTGCTGGACTGAATTCTTTCTAAATCAGAATTTCTCACGAATTTTCTGGAAACTTTGTGGGTGGTTTCATGAGCCATGAAAATTATATGTTGTAGTTAAGCCCTTGAAATAAATATATGAATTTTCTTGGGGGTTAATTTTAAGGTTTGATGCCTCAAAAAAATTAGGAACCGAATTGTAACTGCTGCTGTCTAACTATTGAGACTGAAGTAACAAACTTGCCCGAATTTTTAATCATAGCAATTGATTGAGATATCTCCTGAAATTTTTACACAAGACTAATAACATGTTGAAATACCTCTGTGAATTTTCTTGAACCTTGATTTCATCGAATTCTAGGGTTAAATATTCTGAGACACAAGTCTGGACTATGAATTTGTGACTTCTGACCACCAGACTTGCCTATTTTTATGGAAGTGGCTATATAACTCTGATTGCCCTGAAATTTTTACAGGTTGTTTTAGACACATTGAAGTGTCATGTGAAATTTTCCTTAAGGATGGAATGGTTGTTTGGTATGGTAACAAATTGTTGTGCCTAGAACTTCAATTCTGCCAGAATAATGAGATGTGGAAATGGCTGAAATTCTATGTTAGTATGTGCATATCTTCCTGTGTATGTTTGAGACATATGGGGAAAAACGAAACAAGGCTTAGAAAGAATTGAGAGGGAAGGCAAAAAGAAGGACTTCCCTAGAAAAGTTGTGAGTCGATAGACGTGCTCGCTAGGCATAGACCCTGAGTGATCTGGAAATGGAAAAAAATGAAGTTACGTGATCTGGAATAGGAATGAGCTCATGTCCTGGCGTTCTATGGTCCTCTGTGAAATTGTGAATTGTGAATGTATCTCTCTATAAAATAAGCCTTCCCTATGTTGAGAAAATTGAGAAGGACATGAGAAATGGAGTTTCTGATTATGCATATTATTACTCGATTGATTATTGTGATCCTATCCTTGTTCCCGGCCTACGGGTTTTCAAGATTCTTGTGCAGGTGTTTATATGAATACTGTATATGCATGATTGCTTATCCTCTTGTATATTGTATATGGGGGAAACTTACCTCCTGAAATTTATATTATTCTCACCCCTTCAGTTGTATGTATTTTTGTTTTAGATTCGAGGATGCAGATCCCTTCATGTGTTTCTGTGATCGCCACAAGTGGGTGTGGCAATATGATCCAGGCATTGGACCTATGTCCCGTTGGTTATTCCCAGTTTCGGACTCTATGTGTTTGATCGCTCCTTCAGGACCTCGTCTTCGCCGCGGACTTCGACCCGCTTTCCTTTATGACGGTGCCCACTTCACATGGCCCATCCTGGAGTTTTTGAGATTCCCTCGCTCACCAGATATCTCTGAGCCGCGGACGCACCGTTTCCTCATCCTCCTCATCTGACTGGATCCCTCTAGACCCTGCCGATGGAGGAGAGGTCATCGCTCCGATGGCCAATGGCTTCCTGCACGAGGATAGGACCTCTAGAGCGGAATGCATTGTACATAGACATAGGATAGTGTTAGAACCTTACCTACCTACGCTCTAATGTACTTTTGGTTTTCTTTTGCTCTGTTGTATATGTACATATGCGGTTTTGTCATAAGGGTGTTTGAGTAGGTTAGGTACAGGGTAGGGGGATTAGCCTCGATCTGCATTAGACCTATTACTCGGGGTCATTTGTTAGTCTTGCCTTATGATGTATATATATATAGTGACTTCCATTATACCCTTATATGTAAATCTCGTTATGAGTAGTATATGTATTGCGACATTTCGTGTCATTGAATTATTTCAACTAGTATAGATCCCAAGCTTACCAGTAATACTCTACTAATTACTATATCCATACTCGAGTAAATGTGGTAATTTGGAGGGTGTTAAGGTTATTGCAAAACTCCCCAAAAAATCAGCATATGTCTTGACCCTGGGCATTGTTCAGGCCCATTTAGCCTCGACCTAGTGATCCATCCTTTCAAACATCATTTGCATGGCCCTTGCCATGTCTCTGAGGGCTTTAGAGATTCATTGCCCTATCCGCTTCCTTCAGGGTCCTATTTTGTCATGGTCGTACCATAGAGACATGACACACAAAACAACAAAACATAAGGTGATCAGGCCCAATACTTCATGTTGAATGAGCCAGTTACCGTGACACATACACATACAGGAAATCATGCATCTATATCCTATAGCTTATCTTAAACAAAGCACTACACATGACATAACTATTGCATTATGCTTAAGAAGCATGGTTGGTTAATCCTAGGCTCCATGAAAATCAACCTGCTTCTAATACCAAAGATGTAACACCCTAATATTTAACCAAATACGCCTAGGACGTGTTATAGTTAATTACTAGTTGTTACTCTTTCGTTTAGTTTTTATCCTTTAACTTGGAAATACTTTAGTGAAAATACGGGTAAAATTTTTTTTTTGAACTATTAAAGCAAAACATGAGCCGCGTGTGTAATTGGAACCCGTTATTTACCTATTATAACAAACAGGGAAATAAAATTTCTCATAGAGGTGTACAAAGTAGGACAACCTTATGAACATAATCACACCATCATATATGTACATATGCATGCCAAAACAAACTACTAAGACGGTAATATGGCCATTAGTAGGGATAGGGCTAAGTTACAAGTCATCACAAGAAAACATGAACGGTATATACATAGAAACTAAGATCATCCTATTGATGACGCTCTCGAGATGGGAGGAAGGTAGCCAGGTGCGCAAGCGAGGTCAAAGGGGGAGCGAGTCGACCCGCAGGATGAACATGAGCTCCTGACATGGATGGGTGGGTCTAGCCTGCGGCGTGGACTCCTCCCGTAGGCTCCATCATAGTGGCCTCTTTACATCCCTCCACTCCTTACATCTCTGGAACGACAGGGAGCGGGCTGCACTGGAAGAATGGGAGGAGATTCCTGGGACGTGGTCTAACTCTGGCACGGTAGGTGAGAGGCGTGTAAAGCGGGAAGTCACGGGTAGCTGATGCAGTAGTGTGGCCACGGAGCAAGCCAGGTGCGCGACGGGGGCGGTTGAAAGCAAAGTACTAACATCCCCTATTTTGCTTTATGGATTGACGACTTGTCCCCACAAACCAACACGATGTTTTCAGCGTGCTTTGTCCTCACTCACACGCTACCTGGGAAAACTTCCAGGAGGTAGCCATCACAAATTACCAGTTAAGCACACTCGCTGGAATTCTTCGTGATGGGCTCTGAAAAGAAATATGCATCTTTGTGGCATAGGTAGTACCAATCAATTCATATAAGCCCTCCTTAATTGTATAGTCCCATCCTATCCAACTCAAGATCCTTCTCATTCGGGTGTGTAATTGGTTCATTCATATACAGACGTTGGAGGGACTGCTCCTTGTCCATGCCTTCTTGGGCGATCACTTACCTGCCTCGTTGTAACATCCTCCTTAGCACAACCTTATTCTGTAAATTATATCTTTAAATCATGGCATCGTGCTTGAAATGTTACTTTGTAATTTAGCGGACCTTTCTTAAATATCTATGGCAAGCTTGACTAACTCGTGTAATACCTATGTGTAATCTATTAAAACATATGACAAAGAAACACAACCTATATTGAATACATAGTTAAGTACAAAAGGTAGCTCTACTATGAGCTTTAATACATCTCCATTCCCTATTACATCTACATACATATTCATTCCACCAAGTATAGCATAATGAAAGCACTAACTACTACACTATGAAATTCTGATTCCTGTTCAGGGTAGCATCATAGTCCCTGGTTCAACCTGGAGACGATACGGAAACACAAACACATAGGGGTGAGAATTATACAATTCTCAGTAGGGTATTTCCCAAATACACAATTCACGCGTCATCGTTATCATTCCAGCCACTTTCATTTATTAAGAAAAGAGTGATCATGCAACATATGTCAAAGGTTCATTTTAAAGTTCAAGAACCATTTTCTGAAGTGGGTCTCTTTTATTATCCAATAACTTGATGTACACATGTCATACTACTTAATATTATAGTAATTTACTTACAACTTTACATGCTCTCGGTATATCAAAAAAAATCTTATATATATCAACCCTATCTCGTGCCTATTCTATATTAAAGGGGACTTGTCCGTGCCTTTTCATAATAGAGGGGACTTTCCGTGCCCTTCACATAATATAGGGGACTTTTCTTGTGCCCTTCACATAATGAGGGGACTTTTTGTGCCTTTACACATTTAGGGGACCTTCTCGTGCCCTTCACATAATATAGGGGACTTTCATTTCTCTACGTAGAACATATATCATCATCAAGTTCACATATAAACAATCAATCACAAGTGACTCTCATTCATTTCTCATAAACCAAACCTTAAAGTCACTATCATGCATTCATATACCATAGACTTGGAATAGATATCAAACTATCATAAATTTCAAGCCATTCTCACATTCAGCACCTTGGGAGTTATTGTTACTGGGTACAACATTTAATTGCCATATCAAACAACTATACCAAGAGACACGAAAATTTTGTATGACACTTTAATGTGTCTAGGATAACCTGTAAAAATTTCAGGACAAAAAGAGCTCTATAGCTACTTCAATAAAATATACAAATCTATGGTAAGCCACCAATTCACAACTAGATAGGGTTCCCTTAATTTTTAACCCTAGAAATTGATGGAACCAATGCACAAGAAAATTTATAAAGACACTTAATATGTTATTAACTTCGGGTAAAAATTTCATGAGCTAGATCAATCAATTTCTATAATAATAAATTCGGACAAGTTTGTTACTTTAGTTTCAACAACCAGGACAACATTAGACACATTTCGGTTCTTGATTTTCTTGAGGCAGAAAACTTTAAAATTAACACCCAAGAAAACTCATGTAGTCAGTTCAAGATGTCCACTACCACATATAATTTTTGTAGATCATTTAATTACCCACAAGTATACAGAAAATTCGTGATTAATGACTGCTTGTCAAAACTAGGAATCCAGCAGCCTAGTCCCAATTTCCTTTGATAAAAACCCCTTTTTAACACCATCCAAACACACCAAAAAATTCACACATCCATATAAACATATCATCCATCAATACAATAAAAAAGTTTGGATCTAGGTCATGCCAAAATAGATCATAAAAATTGGACAAGAAAAGGCAGCAAAAACCCTACTTTGAGTGATCTATTAGCTTCTTGGCTTCAAGGCTAACCAAGCTTGCTTCCTTCTCCTCCAAAGCTCCCAATCCAACTTCAAACCTCTCTGATATTAGTGAGGTGTGAGGTACAACACAAGGTTTTGATGAGGAATGAAAATTTTGTTCGGTTAGATTGATAGAGAATTGGGTGTAGAACAAGTTTAGTGAAGAACTTTTGATGATTCAACAACTCTAGCTTTGAGTTTTTGGGCTTGGAACTCAAGAACAAACTCTTGAGGACAACAATGGTGGCTGGTCTCTTCTTTCCCCTTCACTGGCTGAAATTTGTGTGTCTTGGGGAAGAAAATGTGACTAGGCTTCTTATATTGAAATGCTTAGAAGATATTTAGTAAAAAAAATCATTGTTTATGTAATAAAGCAACAATGGATGGCTAAGATTTAATCTTGGATTCCAAGATTAAATCTTGGCCTTCCACATGTCCTTAGTAGGTGGACATCATCCATTTGTGGTGATGGAAATATCTTTCATGTTAAAATCACATACCGAAATCTACCGAACGGGTAAACACCTTACCCGATAAAACGATATTTCCCGAAATTAATTCTAAGCATAAAATTGCCATTCCCACCTATTCTAACCTTATTCCCATGTTTTCCTAATTTCGGGACAATTTAGGTTTTAGCTCCCAGAGCAATGGGCCAAGTTACTATTCACCTTGGCCAGAATTTTTTTTTTAAACGTTTGTTGGGCCACCCTCATCGTTGCTAAACTGTTAGCTTTTTAAAATTATGACTACTAAAGTTTAAATTAATTTTTAAATAAATTTCAGGGTGTTACACTCGTCCGGGCGTTACATGCCCGAGCTTCCGCTTGGTTTGTCCTCGAACCACAAATTCCTGGGAGAGGTGCAGGCTGATACCATTTTGTAACATCCCCTCCTCTTATAGATTGACGACTTGTCCCACAAACCAACACGGGTGTTTTCAGTGTGCTTTGTCCTCACTCACACACTACCTGGGAAAACTTCCCAAGGGTCACCCATCCCAAAATTACACCAAGTCAGGCATGCTGACTGGAGTTCTTCGTGAAGGGCTCCTGAAAAAAAAGATTCATCTTTGTGGCATAGGTAGTACCAATCAATTCATATAAGCCCACTCTTACTGCTAGTCCATGCCTATAAGGACTCAGGATCCCTCTTATTCGGGTGTGTAATCGGTTCATTCATGTACCCCTCCACTTGGAGGAGGGCCGCTCTTGTCATGCCTTCTGAACAGGCGATCACTCCACTGCCTCGTCCTCGGGCATTACAAAAGTCATCAGTGAAAGGAGTGTCGGTGGAGACCAAAAGCTAGTAACTGTTGTGCAAAGGACGGTCGGAACACGGACGGACGATACATTAACCCAGCAAAGTGATAGGGCTTTCCAGGGTCAAAATGCAACTTCCAAGTGGGAGCTCAAGGTAAATTATGAACGTGGCCATCGTCATTCTGGAGACGAAATGGAAATTAATAAGTGACCTGAACAATCACGGGAGGACTCTTGTCTCCGTCATATGTCATCATTTTCATCTTCAAGAACCTCGGGTTTCATTATGAAAACGTGGACACAATAAGGTTCATTTATTAAGTTTAAAAGCCGTTAGTCAAGGTCCGTGTCTTTTAACATGATTCTTAATGCTATGAGTCATCATATCTCATCATAGATGTATGTGAATGTCATGTGAACACATATCATGATAATCATAATAAATCAATATGGCATAAAGAACACGACTATCATAACTTGATATTTCCTCTTTAATAATCTTAGGTGACTTAACTTTAGGTTCTCTTGCTAAGGGCCACCCTACTACTCTTTTCTCTTGAGAGTTCTAGGTTATGAGCTCATACATAACTATTGTCGTCACTAGTCTATACTTGGTCTTGATAAGCTAATTCAGGAAACTCCTGAGTAAGGATTAGAGGCATAGGATCACCTTTCATAACCATTAATTCCTGGAGTCTAAAGAGTCCCTTCTGGATCACCTCTCATAACCATTAATTCCTGGAGTTAGAAAGATCATTCCATGTGTCTTATGTCACCTGTTAATCTTAGCATATTATCAAGAGATGCAATATATGAACATATAATCATAGCCATCATCATAACTTATGAATTAACATTTTATGTACAAAATAAAGAATTAAAGAAAAGTTGAATAATAATAATAGTAAAGAAAAAAGAGAATAAAATTTTAGGAAAAATTAATTTTGGTGATACCTATTAGCTACGCCAACGTATCCCCTGATGCAATGAGGAGCTCAAAACCATGTCATTCTCTTCTAAATATTATCAGTTGATTGAGTTTATTTTCTTTTGAAAAGAAATTAAGAATATCAAATTGTCAATTAGGATCACTAAGCACCATAGAAAATAATTGGCACATAAATTGCAGAACACATGTAGGCCCATAATAATGTTATAATTATAAGTGCAAGCATATATAATGTTCGTCATGCAATCCTTAATCATATCGTAGCATAACCTTATGCAAATATATGTACTTGCTAAAATAACAAAACAATTAATACTTAATAGTATACCCTTAAAATAATGCTACAATTAAAATATGCCAACACGTATAATAATGTTGCTACCACAACCAAGTATACATCGTATACAATATACAATAGTGCAAGATTAATCAAATGGTCAAATGAGTACAAAACAAGTGGAGAATAATAAAAATTATTAAAAGTTGAATTGAGCCTAAAAATTAAACAACATCCAGATATCTTTATTTTATTTATTATTATTATTATTATTATTATGATCAAAATTATCAAAATCCTAATAGGCTAAAATGCAGCCCAAATAAAAAGTCAAGAGACTAAACTAAAGGACTTGAATCCCTTCCAAAAATTTCAAAAAACTCAAACCCTAAAAAAAAAAAGGCCCACATGGCCCAAAAAAAAAACAAAAAAAGGAAAACAAAAGGGAGGGGAGGGAGGCGGGCTTACACACACTAGAGCTCTCTCTATCACTCACACACTCACACGCACGACACACACTCATCACAAAACTAATTAACCCACTCGCACACAAAACTAAGCTCGCCCCCACACACTCAGCACGGATTGAAAGAGAGAAAGAGAGGAGATGAGAGAGAGAAGGTGAGGCCGCGAGGGGGGGATGAGGGGACACCAATGGTGTCCATGTAACACCCTAATAATTAACCCAATACACCTAGGTAGTATCTGATTAATTACTAGACTTTACTCTTTGCTTCAGTTCCTTAATCATGCTTTGAAAATACTTAGTGAAATTACGAGCCATTTTGTTTTTAACAAATTGAAAACGTGAGCCGCGCTTAACGTGAATGATTTAGCAAAATTTAAAAGACACATAGGAATTTACAAACATCACATCATAATATATTGGCTCCATCATACAACATCCATAATTACATATCATATAGATATTTTGCCTACCAACAGAATAAGACTAAGTGTAGGTAATCTAACAAAACATAAATAATATATGGATGGAAGGACATCCATTAATGGCACCTAGTAATAACACTCAGGGATAGGGATAGATATCTGAAATATACGAGTGAAACTAAGGATCAAGTTCACTACCTGATGCAGCCTCAATGTGATTCACGAACACTTCCTTCTGTTTCTGAAGACGAGATGGAAAGAAAAATAGAGGGAGTGAGAAACTTATAAAGAGAATCTCAGTAGGGTACTCACCTCATGATGCATTGTGTCATCATCATCGTAGGAACCTCGGGGTTATTATGAAATAGTGAGCATGCTAAGATTGATTTATTAAGTTCGAAAATATACTTTCCGAGGTTTGTTTTAATCATGCGTCTTATAATGCATCATAAACTTAGCATGTCATGTTTATAATGAACTTTTCCTTTTATCAACACATCGTATTCTTCATCATCATATCATAAATACTATGCATAGAAGAACATCATATTTCTCATCATAAAATCATAAATACTATGCATAGAAGAACATCATATTTCCCATCATCATCTCATAAAATGCTATGGGAAGAACATCATACCATAATAGCTATGCACAAGACATGGTACACATATTTCATTCCTTTAGTGTCCTAGGTGACTTAAAATCTTGTCATCATCATCATTATTTTCCTTGGGCCACCCTATACTCCACCCTTTGGGAGTAATCTAGGTTATGAGCTCATACCTTGCTAGTTGTCACAAGCACATACTTATCCCTTTTGATAAGTAAAAATTCAGTCCTACCCTTTTGAGAGAATGGACTAGGGGCAAGAATCACCTTTTTACCGCCTATAGTTTGACGTCCAAAGGATCATTTTCTCATATATTTAAGTCACCTTTAAGTCTTTGCATGTTATATCATAATACAATTCTCAATTCATAATTATTTATAACATTTTCTTGTTTATAGTCTTATTCTGGAATAATATATATACCAACTGTAATCATGCATAGGGAGATTCCAGGAAGATAGGTCACAAATGGACACGCTTAAATACCAAGTCTTCCTAGCCAGAACCTTTCCAAATTACACTTTTAGTAATATACTTTCTTCAAGCAACAAGGGTAAATTTTTAAATAACAAAGAATATTTCATTATTTCATGCAAAAGCATTCTCATTGTTTGCAACAGTAACTATAACATGCAAGCCATGAATCATTCAATGATATCAAATAATTAATAAGCATCAAATCACTTCATAGACTTATCATTTCAAACTTCAAAGAACTATCATCATAAATTCTTACAAAAACTGTTTAAACATCCGAAACTTTAGAATCGGGTAACCTTAATTATCACACTAATTAATCATGCATCTAAAGGATTCATTATCATCATTACCATTAATTATAAGCCTTAAGAACATTATTAAACTATATGGGACAACATAGGCAGCACAAGTTATATTTAAGGCTTCACGGTGTGCTAGAAGTTGCATTTTTAACACTTTCTTATTCCGGGCTTTCCTTATGGTGCTAAAATCAATTACTAAACCAATTATGAATCATTCTCCCTTATATAAATACAATAGTACTTGGTTGTTAGGGCTGCTAAAGGTTCTGGAAGAACGCACAAATTTCATTCTCTAGAGTTCTAGAAATCTTGCTTTGGTTTTTCTGGGAAGCTAGTTTTATTTCTAACATGCATAGAATCGTTCTCTTAGCAATAAACCATAATTATCACAACTTTGAACATATTAAACCATCATCATACAGTAGTACTAAACTCAGATAGGTAGCCGAATCATGAACCTCATATAATTTCATAAAACCACATTTCAAGTATACATAAAGTACTAGTTTCCCGTATAATTTTTGCAAAGCTTCAAAACTCCTTTAGTAACTAATTATTTTTGTTAAACTTTAAAGAAATTATAAGACTTTAAGCCTCCATAATCATGAGGCCGATTTACACATTGAAAGAATGTCCATGATTAGAATTTTCACTTAAGATAAAAGGAGCAAGTCTTGAGCTTTAGAGATTTAGTGATAGCTAGAATTATAAACATGCTATGCAACCCATTTTAATCTTGTCTTTATAAGGTGATAACTTGGAAATATAAACATGATGCAAGAAATTGGAGCGCGGTAGTCCGCCTGGACCAGTGGAGGGAGAGAGAATCTTAAGAAGGGAAGCGCGGTAATCGCATGGAGGATGAAGGGATAAGAGAATTATTATTACATCTTTTAAGCTCCAATCTCAAGACTTCTTAAAGAATCAATTCTTTAACTCCAATAATCTTATTTCTTTGCTTGTGATACTTGGGTAAGTCTTTAAGCTCTAGGATCTTTAGGTGATGACATAAAAATAAACATGTCATGCATTGATTCTTTTAGCCATTATAAAATAAAGTGAGAACATAAAATAAATATGAGATGCAACTTCTTTATTATCTTTAGAGATTAAGTGACAACATGAAATATAAACATGAAATGCAAACTTGGAAATTTAAACATGAGTATGCAAGTCCATTTATTCATTTTTGAAATTTTAGTGATGACATAGAAAGTAAACATGATTATGCAAGGCATAAACTTAAACATGGATGCAAGTTCATTTGATTTCTTTACTAGAGCTTCTTCAAGACTTTATAGAAATACAAATTCAATATATATATCTTAACAAGACAAAGTGAGAAATACATCTTTCAAATTCTAAACTCAAGATCATAAAAACATCATAAAAACATCATTCTTTAAAGTTTTGCATCAAGTGGAACTTTCAAGCTTAGAGGCCTAACTTGTAATGGATTCACAACCCACCTTCAAGTTCCTCATCATCAAGCCATCATCTTAGTCCCACCTAGGCCATATGGCCGAATTGGTTAAAGAAAAAGGAAGAAGAAAACCAAATGGAAAAACTAGAGAAAATCCATGAAATCATCATTTTGAACCAAGAACAACACTTAGCAAAATATAGAAATAAACTTAAAAACAACTCCCTACCTAATTGATTTGAAGGAAAGGAAGAAAACTTGGTTTCTTGGAGTGAAATGAAAGAAAATATTCTTAAAAGGTTGAAGAAAGAATTTCAGCCAAGGGAAGAAAGAAAGAAAGCTTTTGAGCTTAGGAAAAACTTGAAGTTGTGAAATTTTTGAGCAAGTCTCTAATGACTTCTAAGCATGCCTATTTATAGAGAATTCAAGCTCATGAATGGACAAGAGGAGGAGGAAAATCTGACTAAATTTGAGGAGGAGACAAGGAAGGAAAATCATCTTGTTTGGTGGCTTAAAACATGGAATCACGTTTCAAAGTTCCTTGTTTTATGGTGATTTTTTGCATTATGTTTTAGTGCAATTTTTTTGGTGTATTATGGCTGCATTATTTCGTGCATTACGCCTCATGGAAGAGGGTTTTGTGTGTTCCATGTATTATTTAGGTATAGGCAAGGTATTCATGCAATTTAGAGAATTTACGATTAAGGGCTTAGGTGAATTAGTAAGCAATTTGAGTGTTTTAAAGAAATTTTAGGTTTTAATCAATTTAAATAAATAATTTTGACTCTAGATTAATAATTAAAATTTAATAAGCTTTAATTTGAGCCTAATATTGCTTAGGTTTCGTTAGAATCAAAAATCTCAAAATTTGTAAAACTACACAAAGAGGGGCAAAACGGTCATTTTACTTAAAAATTGCCGAGACCACCGAGCTTAACCAATGGTTAATCATGGCTTAAAAACACCTTTTAACACATTTTAGTGAGGTTCGAGCTCAGTCGGCACGCAAATCGGAGTTAAAACGCCGCAAGGGCGTTTTGGTCATTTCGCGCATGCTCAAAATTAGGATTCTTCGCCTCTATTAACACACATAACACAAACAATCCCTTATTAACATCAAAACATCCCCTTGAGGATGGGTGGCCCACGATCCTCATTTTCTGAGTAAAATAACCTTAGGGGCATTTTGGTCATTTTACACGTCCAAAAATTGGGGTTTGCAATACTTGCACGAATTGCTCCTAACTTCTCTTCTAACGTTATATTCCTTTATTAAGGATTGTTTGGTCTGAAATTTTATATAATATTTACCTACGGTAATTCGGTAATTCCTAATGATAGTAAAAATTAAGTAAAAATTGGGCGTTACGAGTCCATGGTGGCGGCGGCGCACGACTAGGTAGGAAGGGGGAAGGGAGGCTAAAGGCTAACGTGGGGAGGCGTGGCATCCTAAGACGGCAAAGGGAAATACGGGCAAGGGGTAGCTCATTGCGGCTTGCATATGCGGTGCTTGGCTAAGCGCGAATGGAGAGGGAGAAGGTCGACGGTGAGGATCGGAAAGGCAGGAGCGGTGGCTCGCTGATGCCGCGTGATGATGCGTGTGGAGGAGGAGCGGAGGTGTGACTGCAAAGAGGAAACCATGGTGGTGACGGGTCAGAGGCCCACGCTCCCTCTTCTACTCTTTACATATTTTGGATCTATGATGGTTTAATTGTGATTTGTCTTGTGCTTAAAATGGAATAGGATTTGGTTGGTTTTTGATTTGTTGTTTTTCTCATCTTCATTCATGGTTTGGGATTGAAACTGATTGGGTTGTTTTGATGTGGCTGGCTAAAGGTAAGCGGTGATGATAATGGGAGGATGATGATGGTTCAATGGTAGCTAGAATGGGAGGTGCTAGTGGTGCTAATGCTGATGGAAGGGTGGGGCAACACCACCATGTAGGGAGAGTGATGCCGCCTCTCTTCCTTATGTTTTTTGTTTTACACTTGTGTTGTTGGTTTTTCTTTTCCTGTGGTTTTCTGATTTGATTTATAATTTATGGGTCTTGTATGGCTGGTTTTTGGATGATGATTTGAGTGTTGTTCTAAAGATTATTGTTTCCTTTGGCTGGGGTTTGATAATTTTGATTGTGGACAAGAAATTTTGGTTTGTGTTTGTTCATGGTTTGAGGACACTATATTTGCTAGGATGAGGAATGGATTCCTGAATCAAGTTGGTTTTTAAAAGAAATTAAATGGCAAATGAGGCAGTAAAAATATAGGATGAATTGAATTTTGATTTCTTACTTCCCTTTGTATTTTGATCTCCCTTGACTCTGACTCTATATGGTTTCTTTTCTTTCAACCACTAGAATTGAAATGCTGTGATGGAAGTGAGGTGACAAAGAGGTTAAAAGTTGATAGATGATGAAGATGGGTACGGGTTAGTTCCTCCTAACGGGTTCATGGCTTGCTCCTCAAATCCTGATGCTCACCTTACCTATTTTGCTAATTAATCTTTGATCTTATGCTGTTCATGGAATGGGTAGAACCACAACTAACTTGTCTTTCATGCCTCTCCAGTTCCGAATATCCATTAGCTAAGCAATAGAGCCCATCCTCATCAGGGAGTGCAAGGGAATGTGTGTCCAAGTCCTTCTTTTTTTTTTTTTTTGTAACTTAATGTCACTGCCCATCATTTTGGTGAGGGGGACGTGCAAGATGGGAACAAATGTTGCATTATGGCCCTCTGTTTTTACTGTAAAAAAGTTTTTTAATGGAATACTCCTTTAATTGCATGATATAATGTTTTATGTCTTAAAGCTAATTTAACTTTTTTATTGCTATTTGGTGAATATCTTCTTGTTATATGGCTGATTTTTGTTTGCATTATAGCTATAGTAGATAGTCCAGCAAGGGGATACATAATTATTTCTTTTTATGATATTGGAGCTTTGAATTATTTTTGTCTTAAAATAATACGTCGAGTGTTATATATATAAAAGATAGATAAAGTTTAATCAATATCTAGTATGTTAAAAGCAATACGTATTTGAAAGGAACATATAAAAGTTTGAATGAAAATCGTCGTTCACAAAACATGGTAGAATTTCTTCATATAGATATCCAAACAAAATAGAAGAAGATTTGCATTCAATGAATAAGACATTAACAAGAATAACAACCAAACTAATGCACTCAAAATAATTTATAATAATGTCAATTCTCTTCATAAATGATTTTAGGAAAGTACAAATTTTAAACTTTAAAATAATTAAAAACAACAATTAACATAATAATGTATTTTAATGAGTTATTAAGAGGTAATAAATTCGGAAAGACTAATTATCCGTAATTAATCATTTAGGTAATCAACCCTTAATTTGACCTAGTTGATCTTAATTAATCACACAATTAACCAAACGATAATTGGTATTACAACCACCACCAAACGGCCTCAGCCATCAATTTCTTCCCACCGCTATGCCCATATTTCTCAGCCATGCTGGCTGCCTCCCTGACTGGGCTTCAGGCGATTCTGCCCTCATCCCTCAAGCAAATGGCGGAGCCGCCTCAGCCACCATAAGGCTAGACCGTTACTCTCCTTTCCTTCCCTACGGCGACAATACTGGAGCCACCTCCCTCTCCAGCAACACCGCTTGACAACGGGTCTGGCGGTCGTTAACGTTAACTTCATGGCTGATGAGGCAGCCATGCGGCCCGTCAGGACGATGGGTCCTCACTCTTCCTCCTCCCCGATCTCGCTGCAACCTCACGGCCTCACCCATCTAGCGCTATGCACCTCCTCCCCCATAGCCCTCGTGGCTCCTCTTCCGTCTCTCTCTCTCTCTCTCTCTCTCTCTCTCTCCTTTCTCGCCCTCTCTACCAAGTCCCTTTTCTCTCCTCTCTTTCTCCATGTGTGTGTGTGTGTGGTGGCAGTGGAGTGTTGTGTGTGTTAGTGAGAGAGTAGGTGAGAATGTGTGAGAGAGTGAAGTGTTTAGGTGTGTGAGCGTGTGGTTGTGTTAGTGAGTGTGTGTGAGTGGGGAATGGGCACGGTGAAAAGCCCCACTCCCAAATGACTTCTTTTTTTAAGTTTTTTTTTTGTTTTTGTTGGATTGGGCTATTTTGTTTTTGTTCAAACTTTTTAGGGGTGTTGGGCTTTTATTTTATTTAGATTTTAAGATTTTTTATATAATAATAAATAAATAATTGAAACTCAGATTTTTAGTTAATTTGTCGAGACAACTTGTTAATCCTATATTTTGGAATATTTTAACTGTTAATAGTTTGATCTTCTAAAATTCATTTTAAAAAATAAAATTAAACAACCCACAAATATTTTTCTATAGAACTACGTGACTTTGAGTTTCTTATTGCACTAGGGTATGCGTAGGAGTAGGTGATTTTGATCCCTCTAAAATCAAAACTAAATTTTTATAATTTTTATCTTAATTGTAAATAATTTTTCTAATGAATTTTTTTCATAAGATATTTTATTTAATTTTCATTTATTTGGGGAATGTTGTATAAAAATGTTAATTTAGCCACAACGGTTTGTTAACTTAATATTCGGGCATTTGAGTGTGAAGGCTTAATGATCCAAAAATTTACTTGAAAATTAATTTATTTTCTTTCCCTTTTATAAAAAATATCAAAATAAGTTTTTTTTTTTTTGTAAATATTTATGATTTATAAGAGATTTTTTTTATTTCCATGTATTCAACTTAATTTGTTATTTTATTTCAAATGAAGATGTTAATTTAGTCGTGACGGCTTGTTAACTCAGTATTTTGGACATCTGAATTGTGATGATTTGATGCTCAGAATTTCCCTAAAATTTTTTTTAAAATTTTCTTGTAAATAAAAATAATAATAAAATAAATATTTTGAAAGGTTATTAATAATTTGCACAAATCAATTAAGGTACCATTAAGGACGGGTGTATTAGGGATGCGTAGGTTTAAATCCTACCCCTTCTCTATGCATAACTGACTCCCAAAACTCGAATATGGTTACAAAGACCTTTTCTTTAAAAATAAAATGGGTTTTATCATATTTTTCCCAATTTAAATAAACTTAGTGGCGACTTCAATTTTCAAATAATTCTTTTCGTCGTAGGTCAATTCAATTGTGACAAGTCAGTCTACTTGCTACGAGTTTAGCTTAAAGAGGGTAGTATAAGACTACTCAAGGTTCAACTTGGAGAGGCTGGTGAATAACTACTCAGGTTGTGACAGTAGGGGTTGTCTACTAGTCACATGTGAGAGCTTGGAAGGCTAATGTAAAGACTATTGTTCTTTTCTCCTTTTGAGAAAGATGTTTAGTGGAATCTCAACGTGTATTGAGTATTGGATGTAGGTAGATTTTGGACGAACAAGTATAAAAAACTTTTGTGTCATATCTTCTTCTCCCTGTCTCTTTTACTTTATATCCTTCATTAACCTAATATATCGGTTTAGCGTTTGTTACATAATGTATGATTCAGAGATCTACTTTCTAAAACAACTAATCTCATTTCCACTGTACTTCAAGCTTAATGCTTGAGAGTTTTTGTTTGTTAAATGTTTCAGATGTAAAAAGAAGCAAAGCAAAATTCAACTCCTCTTCTCATACACTTTTATACCTACACATTTTTCATGTAGGTTCCAAGTATGTGGTTAGTTTTAACAACAAAATTTTCCTTCTATGTGAACATGCCTAGGCCAAACCATGAGTCCCAAAATCCAAGTTTTAGGCAAAACTTTGAAACATGCATGAATGTGCTCTTTTTTGTGTGGAGATTCTAAGTATCAACATGGTTTTTAAAACAAATATTCCCATCATAAAAACCTCAAAAAACAGTACCATAACTCAACGAGACTAAAGCTTGACCAAACATTTCATAAAATACATAAAAGTAACTCTTTGAAAGTGGAGAATAGAGTTGTGGACTGGATTTTGAAACAAAAATCTTTACCCAGATACAATAGTGAAGGTCAAAACTTGAAGGAGAGGAAATGATGAGTTTTTCAAATAATTTTGAAAGAAAGGAAGAGTTTTGAACAAAATAGGCAACTTTTAAGCATAAATATTCATCAAAACTCAAACCCTTTTAATAAAAGATAGAAAACATGTTTGAACACAAAATCCTATCCAAAAGAGGTCTTTGTTAGGATCAAGAGCGGCTACAAGCTCTTTGAAATTAAGGCTCTCAAGAAAGGAAACAAAGCTCTTTCTTTCCCCTTGAGCACCAATTCGATCAAGCAATAATGAAGGGGTTAGAAGCTCTTTTAGAAAAACTAATGGTGGATTTAGGTTTGTTGGGTGGAAGAGGTATGGAAAAATGTATTTGTTGTTGGATTTGGTAGAGGAATGAAGGAGTTGTAAGGTTGAAGATAGTGGAGGTAGGTGGTGGAGATGAGCAAAAATGAGATTGAGTGTTTTTTGTAAGGAAAAAAAATGAAATCTTGTGACAATAGGGAGAAAGGGTGGTGGCCAAGAAGGATAAGAAGGAAAAGTGGAGTGGTTGGATAGAGTTAGGGGTAGTTTAGTAAAAGCAATAGTTAAAGTAGGATTAACTTGGTCTAACTAAGATTAATTTGAATTAATCATCATTAAAGGTGTCATTAGTCATAATAAATTATTAATTGTCATTAATTGGGTTATAACAACCACGAGGTGTGGCGAGGTGGTAACTCACCTTATCTCTTAACCATGGTCGAGGGTTACTCCTCAGATGGGAATGAAGCACATTTCGTGGCTAGCCATTTGCCTCTTTGGGAGATCTCCGGGATAAGGGGATTAGTCATTACTACCGTTAGTGGATACCCTGATTTCGATAAAAAAAAAATTAATTGTGTTATAACATGTAGCCACTACAAGACAAGTGTAGTGGGTGGTGACATCATCATGTCCCCCTTTGTCTTTAAGAATGGGATTAAGTTTCCTTAATTATTCTTGGGTTCAATTAAATCAAAATAATTATTTTGACTCAAAGTTAATTAATAAAAATAATCTATCTTTAATTATAGCCTAATATTGCCTATATGCCCTAATTACTTTAATTAAGCTTAATTAGTACTAACTAAGGGCAAAATGGTAAATTTACATAGAAACTCTCAGGACTCACCCAAACATCAAATATCCCCTTAAATTAATATATCCAACTGCGGATGATGACCGGGTCTAATCATCACTTAATCCCGATTAAGTTACCTCAGGAACATTTTGGTAATTTTATACATGGGAAAGAAAATCAAGAATTGCGATTTTTACACTAATTGCCATCTAAAACATATATAATCCCATTCAAACATTGAACTAAACCTTTGAAGGATGGCTAGAGGATCCAAGATTCTCGTGCAAAAATGACCTAAAGGGTATTTTTCCAAAAAGGAAATGGGCATCCAAAATGATTAAAACCAAAAACTACGCTAGTGAGTTAGATCCAATTTAGATACAAATGTCAAGATCCTCAATTTCACAATTAGTTGAGTATAAATCAAAATTCATAATCAATAGAATATCCAATCCATAAATCACAAAAGATGACAAGCCATAATCGAAGTTAAATTGGCTTTGATATCAATTGAAGGAATTTAAGTTATATATCATATGATATAAACAATAGATAAAATTCCTATGTCCCAAGGTCAATTTAGCTCTAAATATAACATGTATAATAATAATTAGGAGATTGAGTAATGTAACACTTGCCAAAATATACCATCATCCTTATGCCATGACATTAGACTTAGGAGTTGTTACGTATAAGTTAGGATTTTCTTAAATATCTATAGCAACTTTGATATATTCAATTTACCATAACCAATGTAATACCTCGATTTTTTTTCAATATACAAATGATCGAAATGCCCCTAAGGTCATTTCACCAGAAAGCAGAATTGCGGTCCGGCCATCCTCAAGGGATGTTTTCATGATAATAGGGTATTATGTGTGTTGTGTGTGGTAATAGAGCAAAGAATCTCATTTTTGAGTTCTAACACGTGAAATTACCAAATGCCCTGCGGCTTTTAATCCGTTCGTGCGGTGAGTACGGACTTCACCAAAAGGTTTTAAATGATGTTTTCAAGCTATGTTTAGTAACTGGTTAAGCCGGGTAGCCCGGGCAATTTTTTTAAAATTACCGTTTTGCCCTAGTCTTGGGCATTTTAAGCTTAATGACGCGATTAGCGAAACCTAAGCAATATTAGGCTCTAATCGAAGATTAATTAATTTCAATAATTAATCTAGAGTCAAAATAATTTATTAAGGTTAATTAGAATCTAAGATTGCTTATTTAAACTCTAATTACATCTTTTGATTCGAGATTCCTAGTCATGGAAGCTTGAATAGTGTTTCTCTCTCCAATTCCTTAAATTAAGGAATTGTGCCCTTTCATTTGACTAAAGAATGGTTTTAATTTGTTAATCTAGCAAGAACAACTCCTTAATCATGTCTTGATAGCCTTAATTATCCATTACCTCACTTAAACACCTTCTTACAAACCCCTAATTAAAAGCCTAAAGCAAAAGACACACCTAAACACACCATTAAACTAATTAGATGAAACAATTTCCTCCACCTTGGGCTGATTATGCTAGCTAAAATCCTCCCTTTCCCACATGTTGATTTATTTTGCATAAAGAGCCATATCCAAGCCCATACCTTGCCCATGCCCAACACCATGCCTAAAGCCATGCCTTGACCAAGAATATTTCCCTCTTTTGCTCTCAAAATGGTTGGCCACTTCCTCCCCTCAAAGGCTATGCATGAGCTTCACTTCATCTATAAATAAGCTTGCATGAAAGCTCATTCAATCTTTTACACTCTTTGCAAACTCTAGGATTTCTTCTCAAAGCTCAAAAGAAGTCTGTTTCTCTTCTTCATTCTCTTAAAACACAACCTCTCCTTTTCCTTTCCTTCTGGTCGAAACCTTAAGTCCACCTTGGAAGGAAGTTTTCTTCTCATCTTCATTTCAAGAAACAAGCTTTTTCTTTCACCATTTGGTAGGGAGTTGTTCTCTAAGTTATTTTCTTGCTTTACTAAGTCTTGTTCTTGTTCTAAAAAGATGTTTGAATGATCTTCCCTAAGCTTTTATGTTTTCGGTTTCTCTTCTTCCTTTCTTTTTCTTTTCAGCCACTAAGGCCTTGATAATGTTTCATGATAGCTTAATAATGAGTTTTCAAGATAATAGTCTTGTGGTTCATGTGAGAAAACTCTAAAGCTTGAAAACTTGGTCTTGGGCCAAACATGATTTCGTTTCATTCCCTTTTACTTGTTCAAAGATTGATGAAAATGTTAAGTAGCTCACTAAAGGTTTTGTTAAGAAACTTAAACACATATTTTCAAAAAGCTCTAAGCTTACCCTTGCCAACCTTAAAGTTGGTCGGCCATTAAGAGTTTACTCTAGATTGAAGCCCATGAGCAATAAAATAAAGAATATGGGTAGTTCTTTTATGTTGTTTTGGATAAGTATTGATGCTTTTGCCTTAGTACATTTTCTTGAGCTTGATGATGAAGTTCAAAACAAAGACTTCTTGGAAGACTTGGTGCCAAGAACCCTAAAGCTCACTTTATGTTGTTAAGATACATATTGGGTTAAGGTTGTGATATTCCTCTAAAGTCTTGCAAGAGCTCTAGTTAAGATAAAATGAGTTGCATTCATGTTTATGTTTATGCCTTGCATAGCATGTTTACTTTCAAGTTATCACTAAAACAACTTAAAGATTAAAAACAAGAATACATATTATCACTTAAATAATCTCAAAGCCTACATATTTCAACCTTAAAGTTGATTGTTGATTTGGAGTGACCACTCCAAGGGGCCTAGAGCACTAAAATAGAGAATTGAACCTTACATTCCATGTTTATCTTTCTTGTCTAGCATGTTTATATTTCAAGTTATCACTTAATTCTTAAAGATAATAAAGATGTTGCATCCCATGTTTATTTTATGCTCTCACTTTATTTCCTAATGAAGAGTAAAATGAGGAGCATAGCATGTTTATGATTATGTCATCACTTAAAAGATCTAGAGCTCAAAAACTTGCCCAAGTATCACATGTAAAGTTTTGGAAAAATGGAAACTTTAATCATGGCTAGTTGATGCACCTTAGTCATGGTGAAATGTTGTTTTGAGATTTGCAAAATATGAAAAGATTTCAAAGGGGTTTTGGAAAGATGTGGCAAGATGGTTTTGAAGTGGTAAAATACTTGAGTATACATCAAAAACCTTGTGTTTTTAAAAATTAAGGTCTGGTAATCGTTACAACCCTATGTAATCGATTACCAGATGTTTTTTGGAAAGATTTTAGGCTCTGGTAATTCGATTACTATTTATGTAATCGATTACCATGGTTTCTTCATGCCCAGACCAGTGGAACTTCGTAATCGATTACCAGGTCATGTAATCGATTACTTATTTGTTCTTCCTTTCCAGAACCAAGTTTCATTTGGTAATCGATTACCAGCATGTGTAATCGATTTAAGACCCTATATGTGCAAAAATGAGTGCTTTGTTTATGAGGAAATGAATATATGATATAGATGCTTATGTGAAGTTATAATCTTGCATGATTACTTATTGGGAATGCATGTGACATGATTTATATTACCTAGCATGCCATGAGGACGCATATGTAACATCCCTGCCGCTTTATGGATCATCGACCGCAGCAAACCAACACGGGTCTTTTCAGCGTGCTTTGTCCTCACTCACACGCTTCTGGGAACTTCTTGAGGTCACCCATCCAAAATTACCCCATGTCAAGCACGCTTAATTGTGGAGTTCTTTCGTGATGGGCTACCGGAAAAGAAAGATGCATATTTGTGGCATAGGTAGTATTAATCAATTCATATAAGCCTCCTTAACTGTATAGTCCCATACCTATAGACTCAGGATCCTCTCATTCGGTGTGTAATCGGTTCATTCATGTACCCCTTCGCTTGGAGGCAGGAGCCGCTCCTTGTGCTCTTCCACCTGATCACTCCCTACCTCGTCCCGGGCATTACAGCATATGCTAAAAAGCAAGAGTAAAGTATATGATAAAGTTGTGATGTTGCATCTTGTTATGACTTGTTTGATAATATTCTATGATTTCGTGCTATGCTGATCCATACATAATATGCTAATATGGAAATGATCCCATTTATGACTTCCTGAGTTAAGGGTTGTACGGGTGATCCAAGAAAGAGATGAGATTCCCTTCTTTTGCTCCATATGAAATCTAGTGACGACTAGTTAGGATTGAGCTCATTCCTGGCGAAGCGTTTGGAGTTTTGGTGACCATGAGAAAATCAGGGCGGCATGTTGGGTGGACTTTGATGACCATGATGAGGGTGGAAAAGTAAAAAGAAAGGAACTTGAGAGTTTAATCATGATAAAGTAAAAGACGTACATGCATATGTTTCATTTCTATTTCACTTGGTGTATTTGGTTAAGTGATATGTGTTATTTACTTCTGCCATTCTATTAGGTATTGTCATACATACATAAGATATCTGTTGCATTCATGACACTAAGACCATGCTAAAAGACACCTACTTTGGATAATAGGATTTGAAAAATTAAAATTGAACCTCATGCATACACACCTCTTTGTAATAAACCAAAGTGGCTGGCGATGACGATGACACTTGTGTTAGAGTCTGGAGGCCTATCTTAGAATCTTGCATAAGTTTCTCATCCCTTTTTCCTTTCTTCAATGTCATCTCCAGGAAGTGAATGATGTGGATGTTCGTGACCCCCTTTGAGGCGCAAGCATAGGAACTACGCCATCCATCTGATCGAGGTCAAGGAGGAAATGCGAAGACTAGTCTAGTAGTGCTATAGTAATGTTTAGTGTTGGGCTTGTGTACGTTCATCTTGTTTGATGTGTTTACATGTCCTCATGTTCAGAGGACATCATCGTTACGTTGTAACTATGACATGTTAATATAACTTATGTTGTGATTATACTATGGCTTGCTTATAAATGCTATGATGATGTGTATACGTTTATATATCATGTGTGTATTAATCGCTATGTATGCGCACGCATGGCTCGATTTTTAAGTACTAAGTTCGAAAAGAAAAATTTAATCGTATTTTATTATTCTTATTTTAAAGAAAAGTAAGTCAAGATCTAAACAAAGGCGTAACAACTAATAACTAATCGAAATGCGACTTGAGCGTATGAGGTTAACAGTTAAGGTGTTACAACCAATTTGTAATTCTATTACAATATATACAAAGGAACAAAATATTTAATTATCACAAAGTCACATACAAGAGGAACCTCTTCTAAGAGCTTTTACGTACATCCGTTCTTCTTAAATATTATAAACATAAGCATATTCAAATGAAAACTAATAGTAGTCTTCGACCATGGAGCTATTACAAACATAAACTTGCACAAATGTAGCTTTATCGTGCTCTTGGTAATCCTGAAGATGACATGGAAACACACAAACATAGGGTGAGAATTGTACAATTCTTAGTAAGGTATCCCAAATACAGTTACAAATGTCATCGTCATCATCCTAACCACTTCGATTTATTAGAAAAATGTGATCATGCATTACATAACAAAGATTCATTTTTAAGTTTCCAAAATTATCCTTTCAAAGTGGGTTTCTTTTAGCATTCACTTACTCAATGCACATATATCATAAGGATCAACCACATAGTAAATCATCCAAAACAAATAATTGGATATGATATGACTATGCATATGATAAATGCAGTGAAATTATGTTAAAGTGCCCTTGACACATCGAAGGAGTTCCATTTTACTCATGGCCATAGTACTCAATTCAAGTGCATTTTCTCTTTTCATCGACATAGGAAAGACTTAGTTCATACAAAATGGTAATCTATAGTGGATAACACCATACATGGGAAATAGACTCCTATCAGGAGTAAGCTCATTCCCATAGTGATCATCAAGACTTCATTTTTTTCCTTTTCGAATCACACATATATCTATTCCTAGCTGAAATACGTCTACCAACTCATAATATCTCAGGAAGTTCCTCTCTTTGCCTTCCCTCAGTCAACATAAGTCTTGTTTATATTTTGTCCATATGTCAAAACATGCGCAATTGAAGTTCATACATTCTCTTTACCACATATATGCATCATTTACTTTTCTTATTCCAAATGAATGTATAAAGCACATATAGGCATTCATTCATAATGTGATTTCAATCATGCCTCATAAATTAATCTTTACTTCCTCTAGCATGTATTTATATATCACAAGCATATGCCCAAGTATTCATGATCAAGTATTCATGTTATACTAGAACCCATTATATCATTAATTCAAGGCATTTGGTACAATTCCAGCACATTGGCAGATTTCACCCCTATATGGAAAAATTTAGTTTTCATATCAAACAACCAAATCCAAGGCCATAAAAATTATCCATGAAACGTCAATGTGTCCCCAAGGTCCTGTAAAAATTTTAGAGGAAAATAAGCTTTCTAACTATGTTAATAAAATTATACAAATTCGGAGGTTAGAAACCCTCTCATTATAGCTCATAGCCAAGATTTCACAATTTTATTACCATATCAAATGAACATTTAAAATCCTACAAAAATTCAGGGTTGAAATTCAATATGTCCTCAACATCCTCTAAAAACTTCAAAGGAAAATTCGATCATTTGATATAGTAACAAAAATAGACAAATTCATAGTTTCAGATTTGGTTGTTAAGTAAAAACCATAACTGTCTTGATTTCTGATTTTTAGAAAAAAGCAAAAGTCATTTCAGAGACCAAGAAAAATACTGAAAACACCTTAACATGTTAGCTTCGTTAAAAAAAATTTAGCTGAAGATAAGGTCTTTGACTAGATTAGAAAAATCAAGTAAATCCACCTGCTGCCTAAAACTGATTTCTAGCAACATAGCTCTAATATCATCTAAACACTCCACCAAATTAAACACATTAATATCTATATATTATCAATCAATACAACAAAAATATCAAGTAAATCAGTAACTAAATTACATAAAATAGATTTGAGGCCAAAAAGGTTTAGAAGTCATACTTGTGAAGCTTTAGGGCTTTTAATTTCCAAAAGCACCTAATCCCTTCCTTAAACAGTAGGGTATGATATATAAAAGTGAGAATAGTGAGGAATTGAAATTCTAATCAGTTAGTTTTGTAGGTGGTGATGAGTAGTTCAAGTTTTGTGAAGGGATCTTAAGGTTTTAGCAAGTTTAGGCTAGGGTTTTGGAGGTTTTAATCACGTTTGAAGCTCTTTGAGGAAGCAACAATGGAGGCTGAAATGTCCTTGTTCTTGGCCGAAATTGTGGGGATTGGTGTGATAAGGTTTGGTGAATTGTATTTATCTTAGGTTAGATATAATAATAATGTAGTCAAATGTGTATTTCTTTCTTTCTAAAAAGAATTAATAAGATAGGTGGATAGGATTTAATCTTGTTAGTCAAGATTAAATCTTGGCCATCCACTTGGCTTTAAAGGATAAAAATTATCCTATTATAAAGATTAAACTATCTTTCGATGTTAGAAATTACATACCGAAATTTTACCAAACGGGTAGAACACCATATCTAGAAATCAATATTGCTAAAACAAATTCCAGGTATAAAATCTTCATCTAACCATTTCTAACTTAACCCTATCTTTTTTCAATCCCGAGCATCTCCTCTTTCTTAATCTAGGTTTCAGCGTTTCCATAGCCCGCGGGCCCATAGGATCACTATTCATTTTTTTTTCAATTCGTCCATTTGGCTATCCTCATCATTGCTAGAACTATCAGATTTTTTAAATTCTCTAATAAAGTTCAAATTAATTTTTAAATAAATTTTAGGGTGTTACAAGTAACAACTCCCAAGTCTAATATTATGACTTAAGAATGATGTTATACTTGGGAAACAGGTTTAAATTAAATTCAACATTGATTTATGTTAATCCATAAAATTATTCCAACACTGAGTCTTTGAGAAATTTCTCCTATAATCTAGTTTGAGCAATACCTTTCAAGTCAGATGTTCCTTTGGAGTTTCTTCTTCTTCTCTTCCTTATAGATTTTTGAAAGATCTTCAAAGACTTCTTGATTCTAATCATGTTGAGAAACATATGTTATTATTGTGGAGCTATACTTGGTTAAGGAGCTTGAGTTTCTCCTAGATTCAATATCTTAAACTCATCTTCTAGATCCCTCATTCTTGGTTCTAATCATGTTTCAATTCTTTGAACTTGATATGTATGGTTTTTTGAACAACATTGGTTCTCTGTTTACACTTGCAACTTTGGAAATAGAAGATAATCTAGGAAGATACTATCATCAAACTTGGGATTAAACTTAGCCAGGTTGTCTTTTATGTTAAGTATAAAACATTCAAATCCAAAAATGTGAAAATATGATGTTGGATTTTTAGCGTTTCCATAACTCATATGGAGTTTTCTTGAGGATTGACCTTATGAAATCACGATTTTGGATGTAGCATGAGGTATTAACAACCTATGCCCCAAAATTTTACATAGACCATTTTGTAAAAGCATGGTTTTGGCCATTTCTCAGGATTTATTTTCTTTTTACAACCTTATGTTGTTGAGGTGTTTTAGGAGAAGAGAAACTTTGATAAATGTCATTTTCTTCATAAAACATATCAAAAACATGGTTTTCAAATTCACCACCATAATATGATCTAATGGCAGCAATTTGGGAACCTTTTTCATTCTAAACTAATTTAGCAAATATTTTGAAGGCTTCACAAGCATCATCCTCATGAGCAAGAAACATAACTCATGTGAATCTTATGTAGTCATCCACAATGACCAAGCCATATCTCTTTCCAATCAAGCTAGTAGTCCTATTTGCTCCAAAAAGATCAATGTGTAAAGGCTTAAATAGTCTTGTAGTTAAATCTATATTTTTACTATAGAATGAGCTTTTGGTTTCTTTACCTTTCTCAGATAAAATCACAAATGGAATCATTGTCATAATTAATCTTAAGTAAACCCCAACTAGCTCTTTTCAGAGATATTTAAATGATTAATCTCATATAAGCATGGCTAGGTTTCTTATGACACAGCCATTTTCATTGAAGAAGATGTCTGAAAGTGGCATGCCATTTATCTTGATATTAAACTTTAGCTTTGTCCATAAGTTTATCTTGCCATTATGTTAGGACCTATGGGCATAGCTGTATGATTTTACTTTGCCATAGGATAATGTTTTGTACTTTGACATATTTTGATGTATTTTAGACAATCCCTCTGAGGACTATTTGATATATGCCCCATAGCTAGTAGAGTATGTATATTATACAATATACTGAATGTGTTTAGTACTTTGAGAAAATCTGATGAGACTGATTATACATTATTTCCTCTCTATTAAAAGGTTTCACCTATATGTCACTAACTGCTAACACTTTGTACGAAGTAAATATGATTAAGTAAAAGTAAACAAGTCAATTATTATATGGCATATAAATATGACACGTAGTACCATACTTTCAGTTATAGGTTAGACCTCAGGTGGAACACTAGGATTAAGGGGGTGTTACATCAAGCATGTCTTTATCCAAATAAATTTCAAAACACGATAAGTTTTATGCAAAAAACCATGCAACGTAAAGACTTTGTACACACAAGAAAATTTTGAAGCTCAAAAGAAATTAATCATAGTTATATCAGAGCTAAGTGAAAGAAGTTTTGAAGCTTAGAAGGAAACTTGTGAAAGTTTTCTAGAACATAGTTTTCAAAGCTTGTGATATGAATGAGAACTTCATATTTTGTGTGACAGAGCATATGTACGCCCCGTTTTTCTTTTCGAGTACAAATGACCAAATGCCCTGAGGTCATTTTTACCCGAAATTAAGGGTCACGACAAAGGTCCTGAATGGGAAACTGATGTTTGAAGGGGATTATAATTGTAATGTTTGATATCAGAGCTGAAAATCTCATTTTCCGACTTTCGGCTCAAAATGACCAAAATACCCCTGAAGCGCTTTATGCGGGGTAAAGGTGCCGTTTCAGCTTGGAACTTTTCCAGAAAGTTCAGGAATGATGTTTATGAGTGATTTATGATGGTTAGTGCAGCCCAGGAGGTTTCGAGCAATTTTAGTGCAAAATTACCATTTTGCCCCTAGAAACAAGTATACATGAGCCTAATGATGTAATTAACCAAACCTAAGCAATATTAGGCTTTAATCAAAGATTAATTAATTTCCATAATTAATTTAGAGTCAAATAATTTATTAAGGTTAATTAGAACCTAAGATTGCTTAGTTAAATTCTAATCTCATTCTTTATTTAAGATTCCTAGTCATGGAATCTTGAATAATAATTTCTCTCTCCAATTCCTTAAATCAAGGAATTGTGTCTATGATTTAATTTGACTAGAAAATGGTTATTAATTTGTTAATCTAGCAAGACCACCCTAAATCAAGTCTTGACAACCTTAATTGACCCTTACCTCGTCTAAATACTTTCTTACAAACTCCTAATCAAAACCTTAATCAAAGAAACACCTAAGCACATCATTAAACCACAATTACATGAACAATTTCTTCTCCTCCCTTTGGCTGGAAACTTTCGAATACATACCTCTCTGTCACATGTTGATTTTGTTTCACTCAAAAGACCATGCCTAAGCCATGCCTTGCCCATACCTAGCATACCTCCAACCATGCCTTTGAATGACAAGCTTTAAAGATATTTTCTTCCTTCCTTCCCCTCTTGAAAGTGGCCTCCTCCCCGCTGGGGGCTCCATGTTTCAATTTTCTATAAATACCAAGCCGTAGAGAACTTGGTTACACTTTAGATCATTTGCCAAGTTTAAGCTTTCTTGCAATTTCTCTCTTTTCCTCTAAATTCTTTCATCTTGTTCTTCTCCTTCCTCCACTATCGAAACCTTTCCACCACCACAAACCACCACAAACAACCTTGAATCACCACTCCCTCACCTCAAACCACCTCTCAAACACCAAACCTTTCCATTTCCAAGCTTACTCTTTCAAGGAAAAATCATCTTCCTTGAGTTTCCCTCTTGGGAAATCTCATTCAGAGAAGATTTTGTCTTCTGATTTCATCAAGAACACAAGATTTCTTCACCTCTTTCAAGACTTCATTAGTAGGGTTTATTTTCAAGTTTTTTTGTTTTTGTCTTTCAGGAAGAGTTCTAGTTTTCTCTTTGGTTTCAAAAAGCTCTTCCTTTTTTTTTTCCTTCATTTTGGCCTTAGAGCCTTGTGTTGAGAAAAACTTTGGCTTGATGATGAGGTTTCAAGATAATGGTCTTGTGATGCCATGGGAGAAACCTAGAGCTTGAAAACTTGGTCTTTTGGACCATATAGATTTGATTTTCCTTTCCTATTCCTTACTCAAAGATTTCGGTTTTCATTCCTTTCTTTGTATAAAGTTTGATAAAAATGTTAAGTAGCTCACTAAAGGTTTTTGTTAAGAAAATTAATCATGTTTTCAAAGAGCTCTAAGCTTACCCTTGCCAACCTTAAAGTTGGTCGCCTTCTAAGAGTTTACTCTAGATTGAAGCCCATGAGCAATAAAATAAAGAATATGAGTAGTTCTTTCATATTTGCTTTGATAAGTGTTGATGCTTATCTTTAGTCCATTTTCTTGAGCTTGATGATGATGTTGAAACCAAAGACTTCTTTGAAGGCTTGGTGCTAAGAACTCTAAAGCTCACTTTATATTGTTAAGATACATATTGGGTTAAGGTATTAATGTTCCTCTTAAAGTCTGTGTCTGAGCTCTAGTTAAGATAAAATAAGTTGTATTATGTTAAGTTTATGCCTTGCATATCATGTTTACTTTTGATCCATCACTAAGCTCTCAAGAATAAATAAATGAACTTGCATTTCATGTTTAAATTTCCAAGCTTAAGTTCATGTTTATATTTCAAGCTATTGCTTAATCTATAAAGATAATAATAAGGTTGTATCTCATTTATTTTATGCTCTCAATTTACTTTATAATGAAGAGTAAAATAAGGTATAACATGTTTATGTTTATGTCATCACCTAAATACCCTAGAGCTCAAAGACTTGCTCAAGTATCATATAAAGTTTTAGAAAATGGAAATTGTAACCATGACAAGTGGATGTGTTCTCATGATCAATTAATGGTTTTGAATTTTGTAAAAATATTGGAGTGATTTAGAAAATGCTAGAAAAATGTTTGAGTGATTATCAAGGTGTTTACGTAGCTTAGGATTTGTCAAAAATCATGTTTTCTCAAATTTGAAGGTTTTGGTAATCGATTACAGAATGGTTATCAAAAGATTGTAGTTCTCATTCATCGACCCAAGAAGACAATGTAATTGATTACCAAGGCTATTCCTCATGCCCATAACCGATTTTTAACTCCTGGAACGATTACCAACAATGTAATTCGATTTACCGAGGCTGTTTAGCATGCCCAAAACCGATTTTTAACTCCTATAATCGATTACCCATTTTATGTAATCAATTACCATGATGTTCATTTTCTGGAAACGTTTTTAGCCCTAGTAATCGATTACCATCCTGTGTAATTGATTACCATGAATGTTCCTTGTACCCAAACAAAACTTAGTTTTGGTAAAGATCAATTACTAGACTCATGTAATCGATTAACAAGCTAAAAACTTTGAATTACTTAAAATTATTCCAAGAAAACTAGCAACTTATATGCTTTTAAATCATAAAATTATGTGATTATGTGAGCTATGCTTTTTGGTTCTCCCTAATTATTTGGTGATTGTATTAATTCTGTTTTATGGAGTTAAGATGTGTAAAATGTCACACCCGGAATTTCTGCTAATAGAGTACAAATGTTGAAATGCCCTAGAGGTCAGTTCTACCCGAAACCGAAGGACAGTTGCCCAGACCTAGAATGGTCAACTTGATTTTTAACGGGGATTATGCTGTGAATGATTTAGAGGTGAAAATCGTTTTCTAAACTTTCGGCTCAAAATGACCAAAATACCACTCCTCTGTCTACACACGGGTAAAAGGTCCGGTTTGACACGAACTCCAGGAAGTTTAGAATGATGTTTGTGAGCAATGTTTGATATTTAGTCGGGCCTGGAAGGTAAGGGCGGTTCTAGCACAAAATTACCATGTTGCCCCTAGAACGAGTGTCCAGTAAGTCTAATGACGCAATTAAGCAAACCTAAGCAATATTAGGCTTAATGAAGATTAATTTATTTCGATAATTAATCTAGAGTCAAAATGATTTATTAAGGTTAATTAGAACCTAAGATTTCTTAGATAAACTCTAATTGCATTCTTTAAATTCAAGATTCCTAGTCATGAAATCTTGAATAGTGCATTTCTCCTCCAATTCCTTAAATTAAGGAATTGAGCCATACCTCATTTGACCAAAAGAATTATTTTAAATTACTAATCTAATAAGGTTACCCTCCTAATCAAGTCTTGAACCACCTTAATTAACCATTTTCTCACCTAAACACTTGCTTACAAACTCCTAACCAAAACCTTAATCAAAGAAACACTTAAACAAATCCTTAAACCACAATTACATGAACAAAAATCCCTTCCCCTTGGCTGATGTGTTAGCCGAAAATCCCCCCTAAAAATGATGCCACATGTTATTTTTTGATGCACTCCAAGCCCATGCCTTAGGCCATGCGTTGCCCATACCTTGCCGATGCTTCCAACCATGCTTGCCATGCCTAAGCCCATGCTTTTGTAAGATATATTCCTCCTCCCTTGGCCTTGAAAACCATCAGCCATTCCCTCCCCAAATCAGCCAACATATCTCATTCTTCTATAAATACCAAGCCTTGATGAACCTTGTCACACTTTGGTTCACTTGGTAAGTGCACACTTCTTGCAAATCCTTGATTTCCTTCTTCAAACTTCCTCACCTTAGCTGATTTCTCCCTTCAAGTTTCAAGAAGATTTTCCTCTCCATTTCATCAAAAACTCAAGCTTTCCTCCTCTCTTCAAGACTTCTTAAGGTAGGGGTGTTGTTTTAATGTTTTTGTTTGTGTTCTTCAAGAAAGTTCTAGTTTTTCTCTTGGTTTCAAACTCTTTTCCCCTTCCTCTTTCTCTTTTTGGCCAAGAGGCCTTTTTATGAAGAATATGAGCTTGATGATGAGGTTTCAAGATAATGACTTGTTGTTGTCATGTGAGAAACCTCTAAAGCTTGAAACAACTTGGTCTTGGACCATACATGCTTGGATTTCCTTTCTTTTTCTTGGCTTAAGTTTCAGAATTTCTCT